>JAQQZR010000574.1:0-13930 GCA_030068235.1 Notoglanidium macrostoma | reverse complement strand
GTCTGTGTTGGCCCTGTGGTGGACTGGCGACCTGCCCAGGGTGTACCCCGCCTCTCGCCCCAAGATGCTGGGATTGGTTCCAGCTTCCCCGCCACCCAGATGGATAAAGCGGTATAGATAATGGATGGATGGATGGATGTTTGCCTTCATATTATTGTGATTTCAGTCTGATTAACAGTTTGCTGTGTACTATTATTCATACTGACTCACCACAATTATACTGTAAACTTAATATAAATCCCAGATGATACTGCAAAAGTCATGATGATTCTTGTGAAAGAAATTAACACCTATTACACAGGGAAGTGAAAATCAACACTGAACAATCCTCAGTTACTGACAGCTCAAAATCTGAAACCTCAAACTAATGATTGTCAGGAATCTGCTCCTTGTTGCATTGGGAAAGCAGCCGTGCTTTGATCATCTCTGTTGTGTGCACTTCTGCATCTCAGCGCGAGCAACGGAGGACTACAGCCCCCACAAGCACGTGCTCCCAGGGACACTGGGACTGCTAAGGGGAGACAGGTGTATCTCGTTGCACGGACCTAATAACACCGTGCTTAAAAGGACTGCCTTTTGCACTTCGTCCTCACGAAGCATTAGATTAGCCATTGTGTTTTTCTGCCGAGCAGTTTGATTCAATGTGTTTGACTCTGTTTTGGTGTTTTGATTACTCTTTCGGATTACCCCTTATTGGACTCTGCTGATCGCTTGACCCGTTTTCCCTATTGGAATACTCTTTGCATGTCGTTTTTGTACCTCTGCCTCACCTGTAAATAATGTGTATATAATAAACTCAAACATGAGTTTCACTATGCCATCTCCTGTCCTGCGCATGTGTTCTGACCAACCCCGCATACGGGACAATGATAAGGTTTTAAGAACAAAAACAGACCCACAGACTCACCTGATACAGTCAGTGTAACAGCAGCACTGAGCTCTGAATTCGGTCCTCTGCAGGTGTAATTACCACAAGAGTTTGCATCAGATGAGATCAAGATCATTTCCTGCCCATATCGATAGACTTTCTCATTTTTATACCAGCTGTATGTCCCCTGAGTGTTTCCTCCTCCCTGTATGTCACATCTGAGTGTAACACACTCTCCATTGAGCACATGTGTATCAGGCTTTATGGACAACACAATAATCTTTTGGCTTGGACAGGAGCGGGCTCTGGCTCTGCTACTGTGGCTGAGGAGGGCTTTGGCTCTGCTAATGTGGCTGGAGAGGGCTTTGGCTCTGCTAATGTGGCTGGAGAGGGCTCTGGCTCTGCTACTGTGGCTGGAGAGGGCTCTGGCTCTGCTATTGTGGCTGGAGAGGACTCTGGCTCTGCTATTGTGGCTGGAGAGGACTCTGGCTCTGCTACTGTGGCTGGAGAGGGCTCTGGCTCTGCTATTGTGGCTGGAGAGGACTCTGGCTCTGCTACTGTGGCTGGAGAGGACTCTGGCTCTGCTACTGTGGCTGGAGAAGGCTCTGGCTCTGCTAATGTGGCTACAGAGGCCTCTGGCTCTGCTAATGTGGCCGGAGAGGACACAGGCTCTGCTACTGTGGCCGAAGAGGACACAGGCTCTGCTACTGTGGCCGGAGAGGGCTCTAGCTCTGCTACTGTGGCTGGAGAGGGCACAGGCTCTGCTACTGTGGCTGGAGATGACACTGGCTCTGCTACTGTGGCTGGAGAGGACACTGGCTCTGCTACTGTGGCTGGAGAGGGCTCTGGCTCTTGTGTCAGCTCAGACTTATGTTCAGTCATAGTCATGGTCTAGTACTCAAGCACAGACTTGGACTCAGGTGGGGACTTGGTCTTGGACTCTGGTGTGGACTTGGTCTCGGACTCTGGTGTGGACTTGGTCTCGGACTCTGGTGTGGACTTGGTCTCGGACTCTGGTGTGGACTTGGTCTCGGACTCTGGCGCAGACATGGACTCTGTGGCAATGTCATCTTCAAAGCCATCTTCAAAGCCTGCCTTCTCAGCTTGCCTTGGAAACTTTGGGGCGCAGGCTGCCTTCTCAGCCCACCATGAAGACTCTGTTGTGCAGTCATCGCTGTAGTCCTCTCAGTCGGCTTGCTAAATGGAATGACTGGCTAACCCTACCAAGCTACTATAAGTGTTTGTTAAGGCCATATAGTCAATCAAAAATTTTTATACTATCACTTCACTCACTCATGTTGGTTTGCCAGTTATAATATCAGTACAACAAGCTATCACAGACATCAAAATTAGCAACATACCAGAAAAACTGCAAAGAATTCCCTGCTGAGGGTTTGTTAGAACTGTTTACAACAGAACAGCACATGGATTTGCTACAAAACCATCAAAAAATATCAGGGTGTGTTGGAAAGTGAATGCATGTTCATGAGACTCGAATGTCAAAACTGTCAATCACCTCATCAACCATGACCTTTTATTTATAACCAAATAACTCCTATAAAACATGTTTTTCATGAGGAAAGATTATGGGGGAGATATCAGGTTCAGCTGAACTTGTAAAAATGACTGAACTCTATTGCTGAAAGTAAGTATAGTGAGATGGAACTTAAAATAAAATTTGCCACATTTCCACACATTTGAGGAACATGGGAATGGGTGGGAATAAAACTGTACTGCAGCCAGTCATTAGAAGGCCTCCGAGACATCTAGACCTTACTTTTTTTAATCCCTGTTACTATGTCCACCTATAAGCCATATACAGTCAGTGGCTTTGCGTTGATCATAATTTGTGAAATATGTTCAGATCGTTGCCGTTTTGTTTCATCTGTCCATTTGTGCAACAACATGTACTAAGTTTACATCACACAGTATTACCTGGCTTTGTATGTTGGTATTGGAGCATTTTTATGAGTGTGAGTAAATGAGAATTGTAATGGACTAATAACAAATACTAGTATGAGTATTGATGCATCTCTAAAGTGAGTTTAAGCAGTCTATAGAGTTAAAACAGGTGGAAATGCCTTGGTGATGAGAGAGGTTGATGGCCAGACAGCTTTGAGCTGACAGGAAAGCTAAAGTAATGCTGCATTTGACTAAAATCAATATGTCAGAGTTCGGAATGACATCATTTTGAACCGCTATTGATTGAAGGCATAAAATGGGAAAAATCATGGGAAAAATCATGATCATCTTTTATAAGCAACAAGCTAGCCAACTAAATGTGATGAGTGATGTATATTTTCCTTCATAAAAAGCAAAATGTTAGTCAGTGTTATAGATATAACTAAAGCAAATACTGGTATATACAGCTAAAAGCTGCTACTTTGTTTAATTCTGATGGTGTGCATGACCATGTAGAACACACAGTCCTACCCTGAGTTCACAAGTAGGAATTTTGAGTTGATATGGTATTTTCTAAGGCTTTTCATGGTCACAGGTTGCAAAGTTGCAAGTTACAACCTATAGTTGAATGCAGAATTTGTCAAATAGTCACTCTTTGAGCAGAAACGCATCTCAGAATGCACAAAAAGTTGAATGTCGAGGCAAATGTGCCACAACAGCTGTAGGACACTCCTGTCAGCTACGAAAAGGAATCTGAGCCTACAGTAGGCACAGGTTCACCAAAACTGGCCATTTGAAAATTGGACACCTGCCGTGCTTTCAATAAAGAAAACATTAGCAAACTAAACGAGATTGCTCTATTGAAATCCAAGTCCACTGGGAGCATTTTGGCTAATCGCAAACATTATTCGGACATAGCTCACTGAGCGAATCAGGTACAGAAATTCAAATAGCATTGTGTAACTTTTACAAGTTATTGGAAAATGTCATGAAAATAGAATTTTTGTTTCAGAATAGCTTTGTATGTGAAGTAATAACGACAGTGCGAAATAGTTACCTTATATATTGGTTTATCTCAACAAAGTGTTCAGTTTTATAGTTGTTGACAGTCAAGGCTAAGTACCGCAACATTGTAAACAATTTGGTTTACGACACGTCTTCAGTGAATTCTTGTAACAGTAAAGCAATAAGCACACTCCTGGCCGCCATCTTTAAAACGTTATTCACTAACGGTACATTAAATAACATCTACTTCACACGGATAACTACTTGTGAAAAGCACTCGTGGTAATGAACGCACGGCTCTACGGTATCTTGATTTTTGCTGCATTTTGCATGTGGTAGGCTCAGAAGTTGGCATCACGAAAATGAATCCATGTAACGTGCACATATTCTCAGCTTAGTCAACATTTTGCTTTAAAACAACATAAGTGTTAGTTGGGTTATTTCTGTCCAACTAAATTTACAGTTAAAAAGTTACAAGTCAGTTATTGCTTCAGCACATCCAGCTTCACACCTCCTCCCCTTCTTCACTTTTGAAAACGAATAACTGAATTCAAAAGAAGAAGAAAAAGAAGATAACCACAACTGCTAACATGTGTCTGCTCTCAAGCCTCTAAAACTGCCATTGCCCTGTGTGTGTGTGTGTATAAGGCTAATGAGAAGTGTTTATTTCAGTAATTATTAATTATTTCAAAGTAATTATTTCTGTTATTTTTAACACAAATGGGTAAATAATGTGTTTTTTAAATAATAAAAACCCCCACTAAACAATAGTTTGGTGTTAGTATGTATTAGATTGTGTTCCTGGACATCATGCTTTTCTTTGGAAAGACCCCAGAGTCATTGCAACCATAACCAGCATAAAGTAGTTTCTAATGATATTATGAGATTTTGACAGCATACCTTTTACATTTTAGATTATTCTCATTGGAGGAATAGTTTTTTACTGTCAGAGAATTTGAATTATTTATTACTGCTGGAATGTAAAGAGAATTTCAAAAAACATAACAAAAATGCTTTTTAAAAAAAAATAATACCTACCCTGCTTTTAAGTACAGGCTAATTTAGTTGTCTTACATTTTCCGTTTTCTGTTTCAATGATGTAGATGAGCAAAATTTAGTGTTGTCAACAGCATAAATCCATGACCCTATACAGCCTTATGTCAACAGTTCAGGCTCATGGTGGTCTAGGGATGTTTTCTTTACACACACTGTTTCTCAATACCAATGGAGCAACGTTTCATCCATTTACAGACACAATTTACCATCTTATTACAGCTAATTCCAGCATTATAGTGCACCATATCACAAAGCACAAGTCACCTCAAACTCATCCGATGAATAAGACAATGAGTTCAGTGAACTTCAGCAGCCTCTACAGTTACAAGATCTGAAACCCACAGATCAATCAAATCAAAATCAATCAATCAATAAAAAAAGATTGAGATGCTGTCATTGACAGGAATAATACTCCCATGGAGCCGACATTTTGCGTCGCTACAGAAGCCCAGCACAGACAAACCTCTGCAGTGCCTCTCCCATGTTTTGTGTTTTTACAAGGGGCAGCTTGAATTCAAAAGGAAGCAGCAGAAGGATGACAAAAAGGAATAAAGGAAGACAAGAAAGAAGCAAAATCAATGTTTGCTGGTGCTGGCTAACAAGTTTGATAAGTTCACTACGGGCACTTGATGGCCACCATACTCACAGAAGTCATCATTAACGTCAAGTTGTGTATTTGGACTGAACTCACAATAAACACTTTCACTGTGATTTTTTTTTGTGTGTGCAGCTTTTCTGTTGCCTTCACTGCTCGCTTACAATATATTGAAGGTGTATCCACTTCAGATGCTGGGTCTGCAACAGTTGACATATTCTACAGATTACATACATAACTTAGAAGTGACAATTTAGTGGTGTATATTTTCCTCTTGCCAAATTTGGGTTTTAAGCTCTAATACCCCTACTTAAACTCATTGAACTCACTCCTGGCTAGACTGCTGACATGTGCCTCAAATCCATGTCTGTTCTCACATCTCTTAGACCCAGAAGAGCTCATCCACAATCCATCAAAGCTGATTCATACCCACATCAGGATCTTGTGATCTCCCTGGACAACTCTTTGATCTCTCCTTCGGTCACCTTGTAGCACCTATGGACAATCACCTGTCTTTTTCCTTTCATATTGCTAATCTTTCTCACTTATTTTGAATTCATGTTGAAGGCATCCAGATGGCTGTGGATCAAGCGGGGCGATCCGTGGAAAACAACCGCTAGTTGGGCACAAGCTGGGGACTTATCTCCCCTGGCTGGGTCGCCTGGGTGAGGGTGTCTGATGTTGAAAGACCCGAAACACCCAAGGACCCCAGGTTACATCACTGATGATGTGCCCAAGTTGCATCAGATGATGTATGTAAGAACCTTCTCTTCAACATCAAAAGGATCCATCCATTTCTTTCCATACAGACCACTCAGGTACTTGTTCAGTCCTTTGTCATTTTGAGACTAGACTACTGTAATGCACTCCTAGCAGGTCTACCTCTGAGCACCATTCAACCACTGCTACTGATCCAGAATGCAGCTGCACAACTTGTTTTCAACTTTCCCAAGTTCTCCCGCACCACCCCATTGCTACACTCCCTTCACTAGCTTCCTGTAGCTGCCCCCATCAGGTTCAAAACGCTGCCGTTTGCTTACAAAGCCAAAAATGGACCAGCACCATCCAACCACAAAGCACTTATCACATGCCGCTCTGCACCACAGTCCCTCCAATCCTCCAGCACTGCCTGACTGGTTCCACCATCTCTCAAGGTACAGGAAAGACATGCATCTAAACTCTTCAAAGTACTTTTGTAAGTCGCTCTTGATAAGTGCATCTGCTAAATGCCGTAAATGTAAATGCAAATGTATGTAATTCGGCCAATAAGAAGGTTATTACCTTAAAATAATTTTTTCTAAACTTTTTTTTTTAACTAAGAACCCTGATTTTCAAAAAGGGTTTGTCTTTGATAGGAAGAATAGAGTTTTTCTCTTGCCTGAATGGAGAAATTCTGGGTTTTATGTGGCACTGTAAGTTTGTATGTGTAATCAGTGATTTAAAAATGTGTATCATGAATAATCATTAATAAAATGTGTTTAAAAAAACAAATACTTTATCCACACTGAATACTGATGATATCCTGATTATTATAATCTTGGTGGAATCTTACATACTTGCCCATGTCATGCACTTTTTAGATGGTCCCTTAGTGGTGATGGACCCCTGGTGATCTGTATTTCTGAGTGAGTAGGTTCAGCGGGTTTTAATAAGAAAATAAAATTAGGTGAAAATTAAACGGGAGAAAATGTAAACATTATTATTATTATTATTATTATTATTATTATTATTATTATTATTATTATTATTATTATTATTATTATTATTATATTGTACTTGGTTCTCTGTCCACTGCAGAGTAAGAAAATTGTCCTTTTTGTGTGTTTATTTCTTGAGAAATAGAAGAGAGAATCTTGAATGTGTAGTGAAATTCTCAATATAAAACGAACATGGTGATTGGGAAGGAGGGCCATGTTCATGAAATCCTGCTTCCTATCTTCATCAGAAATAATCATTCAGGAGCTGAGAATTTACTATTTCTGTTTTAATTAAATCTGTTCTGTAATCAAACTCTTTCACACAAACTACTCTCATTCTTACATTCACTGTCATTTTGTTGCTTACACATGATTATCTGCATTCACATGTACTACTTATTTCTCTTACATATGTTATTATTCTGTTTCAAATATAATGTTATTCTCTTATACATATATTAAAACTTTGTTTCATAGTAATCCATGTATGAGACAATTATACTAGTGTGTGTGTGTGTGTGTGTAAGAGAGTAGTGGTATATGTGTGAGATTATGATGCCACATATGAAACCAAGTATGAATTTCCTCTGAATGGGCCCCTCATACCCTCTCGCAGGCCTCTCATAGTTACTCTTGCCCACACACACACACACACACACACACGCACATCAGTGCATGCACAACCAGACTCCAGGTTCACTGCCATAAAGTGTGAAGAAGACCAAGTCCTGTTACAACAACTGTTTAAAGAAACTATTTTATTGTGTACAAATGCAAGAGACTAGGCAGCACAAGAGATATGTACCATGTGTTGTACCATGTGTTACAGATCAGTGGCTGCCTCTGTGTGTATGCAATTATATTAAAAGTTCTTAGTCTAAACACTGAATAAAGTTTAATGTTCTTATCAGCAGTCCCATCAGCACTTAAAGTACAGAGAGACACAGAAGAAATAACAGATGAAGTATACAATAAAGCTTGGGGAGTTTGCTGCGGTAAGAAAATAATCCAACAACTGGGTGGTGTGATGTGGCCCAATGTGAAGTGGATTTACTGTTACTATTCCAAAGTTGATTATTTTCCAATAACAGGATATCCTGAAGTGTTTTATTACTCTTATACCACAGAAATATGCCAAAACTTACAATGTTTTAATTTATTAATAAGCATGTCATACTTGTTTACCATTTATAGTTTTATAGACACGGTTACTGTTGTGTGACAATCACAAGGCACAAACCACAAGTTAGTTCTTCTTGTCACTTACGTCATGACTGTTAAAATAGACATTCCCCTTTACCAGCGTTCTGTTCTTCACACTTCAAAAATATTCCTGAGAAACCCCCAAGGACAATTTGTCTTAATCTACATCCCTTTTCAAATCTAGTGGAATATAGGCTTTCCCATGATGGAAAAATTAGAGAGGAGATGCAGGTGGAAATTTGTACATTAAACTATTCTTAAAATTGTGCATTATCATCATAATGTGCATTATAGTGGTGGTGTAAGTAGTATCTCCTCATATCACTGAAAATACAATTGCTATAAAAAGTCAACACACCACTATTAAAATTGAATTTTTGTAAAATGTAATAATAACAACAACAACAATAATAATAATAATAATAATGTCTATTATTATAATTATCATTATAAATATGAACAAGTTATTTATGGGAAAAAATGAAAATTAAATAACTTGGTTACTGTCATGATCTTCTCCTCGTGGCACACGCGGCATGCCTTGTGGACTCGGCCACGCGCGCTGTGCTTCTGATTATCTCCATCGCGCTTAGCGAGGAAGCGCGCACTTCCACATTGTGGCACGAGTTGCGGAGACCTACAGCCCCCGTCTGCACATGCTCCCGGGGTTCATGACACATGACCCATAATTGGATGCAGATGCATCCAATCTTCAAGCAATCACTCCAGTTTTAAAAGGACTCCTAGTTTCACACACAGATCGTGAAGCATTAGTCTAGCCCTGCGATGCTATTGCCGAGCCTACTGAATTTCCTGTATTTGATTTTCTTGTGTTTTTTACTCTGTTTTCTGTTTTTTTGGATATTGTTTTAGAATTGCCTTTGATACTCTGTTTGCCGATCGACTGACCTAGATTCTGTTTTGGATTACTCTTTTGCTTGCCATTTCTGTACCTCTGCCTCTGTGTGTTTAAGTAAATGCATTGTTTGTACTATGCCGTCTCCTAACCGGTGCATAACACCCCCCCCCATTATTTCACAAGTTATGATAAATACGTTAAATCTGCAACATACCTTCATTATTTTCTTGCACTTCAACCACTTACATCAGTGCTCCTCTCCATTTTCTAGTGTGTCACGCTGTTACCAAAACAACCACTTCCTCTAGCATTATTAATGTATTTTCCTGTTACGTCAATGTCCGGACGCATCGGCAAGTGCTTGGGGTGTATGTATCTTGAATGCATCTTAGAGGTCATTTACACTTGTATTTGGCACTGTCAGAATGTGATCAGATTGACGGAACAAAGTTTTAATTCTTAAAAATATCCTGAAAATAAAATAGTGACAACAGCAGATCATCTCCATGGATATTTATTTTGTTGAATAATGTGCTCAAGGATGAAATGCATTCTTTTTGCTGCCTCCACTCTATCCACTCACAATGTTTTGATGCAAACACATTTGAAAAATTATTTATTCATTGCAGGATAAAAATGTTTTAGCACCTAATCATGATGTTGGCCATGTTGGAGTTAGTTAGATTTAGCTTACCTTGTATGTTAGCAAGCAAATAAGTAGCCTAAAAATGAGCAACAAGAAACTACTGAACATTGATCAGGCTTTTAAAATTACAACGTGAACTATTGTAATCAGTGAACAGTTTGCTGACTTTTACTGCACGTATCTCTGGTCTATATTAAATATACAGTAGTATATAATAGTAACTTGTAGCCCAATATTAATTATATATTTAGCTGGCTGCTGTTGTTTTTCAGGCCTGTTGGCTGGTCTTTGAAATGCATGTGGTGGGGTAATCAGAGTTTTATGGTGGTGTTGTATCAGTAACTAACATATGGATGTATAGAAGTAGTCAAAACCACAAGTGCAGCGGCGTGCACCGATGAACAAAGTCAGAGCCTTACCAGAGGATGGGCAGAAGGGAGAAGAGGGGCCGGCAGGTGCAGAGGTGAGAGCAAACAGTCACGTGCAGAAACGGAGTGCCGGTGCGTGCCGGCGGCGCGCATGGAAAGTGTGTGAGAGGTGGCGCGTGATACAGGAATCCAGCCGGAGTAAAAACACGGAAACAAATGCGAACTCACGAGACAGAAAAGAAACCGAGCGTTGGGAGAAAATGCTAAAACAACTTAGCGGAAACACAGATAATAATCCTGGAGCGAAATGTTTACGGGAAAGCGGGAGGCTTGTAGCACAAACCGTAGCTGAGTTCATGAACAAGCAACGAGCAGTTCGGAGCTTCCGTGTTTATATCCCGTGACCCGGGAGCGAAGCTTTAACTCCGGATGTTGTTGCTGGTGCGTTCGTCATTGTTGTGGTAACAGAAAACGTGTTTGCTCATGTTCTTGTGGTGATAGCGGGGAGCGTGACAGAATCCCCCCTCGAAGGGCCGGCTCCCGACAGCCCAGCCAACTCAGGCCTGGAGTCGTAAAATACCTGAATAAGGATAGGATCCAGAATATCATGGTGAGGAACCGAGGATTGTTCCTCCGGGCTGTAGCTCTCCCAATCCATGAGGAACTCATAACCCCTCCCACGATGATGGACGTCTAGCAGCTTACTCACTGTGTAGGCAGGCTCACAGCCAACATCCCGAGGAGGTGGGGGATCAGTGCTGGGAATGGACAATGGGGAGAAGAAGGTCTTGCGAAGGAGAGAGACATGGAACACTGGGCTGGTGCAAAGGGTCCGTGGGATGCCAGCTGGTACGAGACAGGGTTGATATGACGAACCACCTTGAAGGGACCCACATAGCGAGAGCCCAGTTTGAGATTGTCCATAGTCCCCGGGAGCCCCTTAGTAGACACGTATACTCGGTCTCAGGGGTGGTAGACCAATGCAAGAGAGTGGAGGAGGCCCTTAGGGCGTCGGTTCTCAGGTTTGTTAAGGGCACAGTCCAGACAAGCTTGGACATAGTCTCACACGTCCTCCTCAATGGAGGGCCACCAGAAGTGGCGTTGAACCAGTTCTAGGGTGCATAGGCGCACCAGGTGGCCGGCCAGTCTCTCGTCGTGACCCCACCGAAGGGTACGGGGGCGGAGAGAGGTAGGCACAAATGTAGTGTTAGGTGGTGTGTCGCCCGGGGGTGGTTCGGAGTCATGAGCTTGATGAATGTCCTCCAGGAGGGACCATCGAACCTGACCAACAACACACTGTTTGTCTAAGATGATAGATGGAGAAGCAGGATTGTCGTCAGGTGAGTGAAGGTGGGAGAGAGCATCGGGTTTAACGTTCTTGGATCCCGGCCGATAAGAAATGGTGAACGTAAACCTGGTGAAAAATAGAGTCCACCTAGCTTGGCGAGGATTGAGGCGTCGGGCTTCATGGAGATACTTGAGGTTCTTATGGTCCATCCAAATGAGGAACGGGTGGTCTGCACCGTCCCACCAGTGGCGCCATTCTTACAGGACCAATTTGACAGCTAGTAGTTCCCGATCCCCAACATCGTATCTCTGTTCTGTGGGGCTGAGCATCTGGGAAAAATAAGCGCAGGGATGGAGTTTGTTATCCACGGCAGACATTTGAGACAGGATGGCTCCCACTCCACTGCATGAGGCGTCCACCTCCATGATGAAGGGTCTCATGGGACCCGGATGGATAAGGATAGGAGTGGTGGTAAAGCGAGCCTTAAGGGTGTCGAACGCTTCCTGTGAGTCTTTGGACCAACGCAGCATGCCAGGTTTGCCACGGAGCAGGGATGTGAGGGCATGGGCTATCGAGCTGTAGTTCCTGATGAAGCATCGATAGAAGTTGGCGAAGCCCAGGAAGCGTTGGAGTTGTTTAATGGTCCTAGGCATGGGCCATTGGATGATGGTAGTAGTTTTGATGGGGTCCATGGACATCCCTCAGGGAGTGACCACGAATCCGAGGATGGACGTAGTCGTGGTGTGAAACTCGCACTTCTCCAATTTGACAAATTGATGGTGTTGGAGAAGATGCTGGAGGACCTGGCAAAGATGTTGGCGATGAGTCTTGAGATCGGTCGAAAAGATGAGGATGTCATCCAAGTAAACAAACACAAAGTGACCCAAGAATTCCCGCAGGACATCATTGACTAGACCCTGGAAGGCACCAGGTATTCGTAGTGGCCATTGGGTGTAATGAATCCCGTCTTCCACTCATCGCCCTCTCGTATACAGACCAAATGGTAGGGATTGCAGAGGTCGAGTTCGGAGAAGATGGTAGCACCAGCGAGTCATTCAAAAGTGGAGTCCATCAGCGGCAATCACTTGTTCTTGATAGTGATTTGATTTAACTTCCTGTAGTCGATGCAGGGGCGGAGTGAGCCATCCTTCTTCCCTACGAAGAAGAAGGGAGCAGCAGCAGGAGATGTGGAGGGTCGGATCAGGCCCTGAGCGAGGGCTTCAGAAATATATTTCTCCATGGGATGGGTCTCTGGTATGGATAGGGAGTAGAGGCGTCCCCTAGGGGGGCCGCTGCCAGGTAGAAGCTCAATGGCGAGATCATATTCCCTGTGAGGAGGTAGAGAGGAGGCTCGACTCTTAGTGAACACTTGAGCCAGGTCGTGGTATTCGAGATGTACCGGGGTCATGTTGGGGGTGTCCTTCTCAACACATGAGTTAACCCTGAGGGTGGAGCCCGACCGAGTGATAGCGGTGGTTGAGTCTGAGGATTCTTCTCGGAGGTGATCCAAGCAAGATGGTCCCCAATTGGCCAGTCTGCCCTTGGCCCAATCGAACTGGGGTTGATGGGCAGTCAGCCAGGGGTAGCTCAATACAATCGGTTCATCAGGTACATCCATTAGGAAAAGGAACAGTGCTCGTGGTGATTGTCCATGGTAAGCAGGTGCAAAGTTTCCTTGAGTTCATCTAAATGGTCTTTACCGAGGGGTCGTCCGTCTAGAGCGGTGACAGAGCGTTCCACCGGGGAGGTGCGACAGGGTATATGGAGGCGTCTGACCAAAGATCGGTCGATGAAGTTGACGGAGGACCCGGAGTCAATGAGAGCTTTGGAGAGGAGCAGTGAGTTGGGGTTGGAAGACCACGTGAGAGAGACGGGTACTTCACACAGGTCTGTGGGGCCATGGGGTGCAACGATCAGTGCTGCCCCCTGGCCTGATAGGCGTTGGAATTTCCCGTCCTGGGATTCCTTGGCCGTACGGGGCATGATTGTATGAGATGACTCGGTTGCCCACAGTATAAACATAAACCCTCTGAAAGCGTCGGGACTGTTCGTATCTGGAAAGACGAGAACGACCAATCTGCATGGGTTTGGTGACGTCCTCGGAGTGGCTCGTAGCTCCTTGGAGTGGCGGCTCGGCATGGAGTGGAGCTCGATAAGGTTCCAGAGGTCTCTTGCATTCTCATCTCCTCTTGCGTCGTCACTCATCAATATCTTGCGCTAGCCGGATGAGCCTATCGTGCCCCAGTTGCGGTGTACAGTGACAGTAACGTTAAAAAAAAAAAGAAAAAGGAAAACCTAACTCAATCTCTTTCTTTCTTGCTCACTTAATAAGTAGTCATATGTGTATGCGCTGGAACCTAGACATTAGTCAAGTCAAGTCAAGTGGATTTTATTGTCATTTCAACTATATACATGTAATACAGTTTACAGTGAAACAAGACAG
>JAQQZR010000573.1:0-13930 GCA_030068235.1 Notoglanidium macrostoma | reverse complement strand
AGTTTTTCACACTCTCACTCACTCACACACACACACTCACACTCACTCTCTCACACACACACACACACACACACACACCTTTAATCCGTACATTCACCATAACACTATCAGGTCAGCTGTGCTCATGCTGGTATTTATTAACACAGAAACCAAATGAATGACGTTTATCAGCAACTGAATAAAAGGACCTATTGAACGCTTCAATAACAGTGTAAAAAGTCAACATTTACACGTGATGACAGAAGCAATAGTTCAATCAAAATAATACACGTTTACCTCTCAGTGTTCCATTGTTCACACACACGACTCATAAATAGTACTTTAACACACATCCACACAGTAATAACAGTGTGTGTAATTGACATGTCTATGTTAAACACACTTAAGCACACTCACGGAACTCGCTGTGTACACACTGATTTAACCCGTTGATACACAGTGTTATTCTCATTATAATGACAGAGTATAAAACAGTAATGCACTATTATTATTATTATTAGTAGTAGTAGTAGTAGTAGTAGTAGTAGTAGTAGTATTATGAGCAATAATAACGCAGGCTTTGTGACAGACAGAGGTAAAGCTGTAAGTTTTCAGACAGGTGATTACACTTTGCATTTTCTCAGTGATAACCTGCACTTTTTGTGTTATTAACTGAGAGAGAGAAAAACAGACACTGGTGAACGAACCACTGTTTCTACTTGCTAATTAAGTCAGTAATAACAAGAACTACACCATATGGCCAAAAGTATGTGCCCACTCCAAACCCATGGGTGTTAACACAGAGTTATAATGCGCTCCACTCTGCTGTTCGGCTTCCCACTAGATGTTGGAGGGGATTTGTGTTCATGCAGCCACAGGAGCGTTAGTGAGGTCAGGCACTGATGTTGGGATGTCGAGGAGGCTCCAGTTCCAGTTCATCCCAGTGGGGTTGAGGTCAGGGCTCTATGTGGAAACAGTTCAGGGAAGAACCAGGTGAGGTGTCCACAAACGTTTGGCCAGGTAGTGTGAAAAAAACTTTTTCCACAGACCTTCCACATTAAATGTGACTATAAATGGATAAAAACTATGACAAGTATTTTTTTAAAGAATCGATTTTTAATTAATAAGACATTTTTCATTTAGGTTATCCTGATTTTTCAGGATTAAAGGCAAGTGTTTGTGTTTAAAGGTATTGGCCTAGAGCAGTGTTTCTTAATCAGGGGTCCGTGGACCCCTTGTGGTCGGTGGCATAATTGCAGGGGGTCTGTGGGATTGATTCTGAAAACATTTAAAATATAAGTAGTATTTTTTAAATATTTTAAATAGGATGCCACCTTGGCAATAAGACGGTTCATGAAATTTCCTCCCTGCTGGATATTCCACGCTCAACTGTAAGCGATGTTATTGGCAAGTGGAAGCGTTTAGGAACAACAGCAACTCGGCCACGAAGCGGAAGACCAGTCAGTCACAGAGCAGGTCAACGACTACTAAGGTCCATGGTGCATAAAGGTCACCAACGTTCCATAGCTGAAGAGTTCCAAACTTCCACTGGCATTAATGTAAACACAAAAACTGAGCGGCGGGAGCTTCATGGAACAGGTTTCCACGGCTGAGCCGCTGCATTCGAGCCTCACATCACCGAGTCCAATGCCAAGCGTCAGATGGAGTGGTGTAAAGCACCACCACTGGACTGTGGAGCAGTGGGAACATGTTTTATGGAGTGACGAATCAGGCTTCTCTGTTTGGCAGGCAGATGGGCGAGTCTGGGTTTGGCGGATGCCGGGAGAACGTTACCTGCCTGACTGCATTGTGCCGACTGTGAGGTTTGGTGGAGGAGGGATAATGGTGTGGGGCTGTTTCTCAGCGTTTGGGCCCCTTACTTCCAGTGAAGGGCAATCTTAAAGCCATTTTGGACAGCGCTATGCTTCCTACTTTGTGGACACAGTTTGGGGAAGGCCCTGTTCTGTTCCAGCATGACTGCCCCAGTGCACAAAGCAAGCTCCATGAAGACATGGTTGGATGAGTTGGGTGTGGAAGAACTTGGACTTGTGCACACAGAGCCCTGACCTCAGCCCCATCCAACACCTCTGGGATGAACTGGAACGGAGATTGCGAGCCAGGCCTTCTCATCCAACAGCAGTGCCTGACCTCATATATTCTCTACAGAATGAACGGGCACAAATTCCCACAGAAACTCCAACATCCTGTGGAAAGCCTTCCAAGAAGAGTTGAAGCTGTTATAGCTGCAAAGGGGGGACCAACTCCATATTAAACTCTATGTATTTGAATGCAATGTCATTAAAGTCCCTGTTGGTGTAATGGTCCCAATGCTTTGGTCCATACAGTGTAATTTTGAGATATGCCACAGAGATACTGTTTTTTTTATTATTTAAACGAACCTATATACCCAGTCATGCACATTCACAGCTCTATCATTCACTTAGTGTGCTCATTCTGATCTATGTTCATAATGCAGTTATTAACACAAGTGTTATTCTGCATTGTGTACACCATTGATGAGCTAAACGATCATTCAGAATGAAGTCATAGGTCATGTTAGGAATAAAACATGTTTCACTGCTCACACCCAGCTGCAAAAACCGCAAATTCAAGTTTAAAATTATGGTCAAATAAAATGTGCGCATCAGTGTGTAATGTGAAATGCAGTTCATCATGCCGAATGTTTTAAATTTGACACTTGTGTAAACACACACACACACACACACACAATCCAAAACACTGAAACAAAGAGAACACAGAGTAAATAATATTATCATAATTAGGGTACATTGAGACAGTAAGCACACACTCCGAGTGACACAGACCTGTTTAAATATTAATACGAGTCAATCTCTGAGTACACACAGACAAGAACATTTAATCTCACTTGGGACAAGATACTATACTCACATGTGCACACACATCTTGGCTCTTTTCCTCATAGGGACCAGTCAAATGTTCCCAAAAGATCACAACCGTCAGATGTTGCTACCAACAGTTGATTTTAAGAGGCTAATTACATTGATGAGCTCTACAGCTTCACTTCATGCCATATTCACACATGCCAACCTTTACTGTTTTATAAATAAATGAATCAGTACTTGCTTTACTTGCTGGATATCTGACAAATGAGTGAACATGGCTGTAAACGATCAAACAATGGCACGGAGAGTGGCCTGACAAAGTCGCAGGCTTTACTTTAATTTGCTTACATCGGAAGTTTTTTTGACAAATTTTTGAAGGCAGTGAGTAAAATATAACATAACGCTAACAATAATTAGCTCAGACTAGAAGTGAATGCAAGCCAAAATTCCACCAGTCTATCTAGCAAAAGCTAACTTAAATTAGCTAGTGAATGCTATGCTGAATTAGCTCAGGCTAGCAAGTCAACTAACCTAGATTTCCTCAGAACAGCTAGTGAAACATAACTGACCTATGATTAGCTAGTGAAAGGAAATTTCCTCAGGCTAGGAACATATGCTGTGTTCAGATTGTTCACTTGTCCACTAAATCACTCATACACACAGTGTTGCCAGATTGGGCAGGTACCTGCCCAAGTCGGCGGTTTGGAATTTGATTGTGCAGATCAAAATTGGTTTGGGCAGGGGAACAAAATTCGGGGTGGTTTGAGATCGGGTGTCTACCCAATCTGGCAACACTTGCTTTGATTAAAAAAAAAAGCGTGAGAAGAACGCCACAATGCTGACTATAACATCACGATGACTAACTGGATGGAGATGCCATCAAATCAGTCCAAGCACATCCGATCACAGTCTCCATCCAATCAGTCATCATGACGTTACTAAACAGTGTTTTCACACTTCTTGCGTTGTTTTTTTTTTGGCAAAGCAAGTGCACCAGCAGACGCGGTGTGTAGAAGATGCCGACATTCTGCATTTAAAGTAAGATCTCACACTCACACACACCTTTCTATCTGGAGTAAAATCTAACACAATACACAGTGAACTACAGGTATCTGTACTGTAGCATGATTTGTGTAGAAACATTTTCATATTTGCTCACAAAAACAGGCTGTTGCAGCAGCTAGTCAGCTAGCTGTGTTCGGAAAACTACTATAATGCTAGCTAACATTAGCCAGATTCCATGGCTACATCTGTATTTTTCAAGTCAATGCATAAGGTTAGCTTAATATAGAAAGGGGTAGAAAACTGATCTGGCCTGACACAAAGGGGAGTTACTGTTGCCCCCCCAGCATTGATTATATTCCAATAACAGCATGTTCCACGGAGTGTTTTATTCTCAAGGTTTTTAGAAGAAGATAAATTAAAAAATAAATAAAAAAGATAATAAACCACTTCATAAAAGAATATCATACCTTTCCCCACTTTTTAGATACTTTTAACAATTTAGTTCCTGTTCTCACTTATTATAGCAGCTATACACAATAATTACCTGAAAAAAAGCTTGTCATTTAACCAAGAAATCAAAAGGTATAAACTACAAAGTGTAAACTTTTCTGTTCTTTCCCGTGTCGGAAAACTTCGAGTTACAGTTGTACTGTATGCAATATCTGCACTTCTGTAGGTCTGCACAGTTACATACTTTCCTGCTTGCACATCATTTGCTCTTGCACTGTTCTGCCAAGTTAAATTCCTTTATTATTTGACAAATAAATTGATTCTGATTCTAATTAGAAAAGTTGCAGGCTCATCACATCAGTGCAATCAGCAAAGTCAGAAAACTTTTTTCCTACTTTAGCGGCAGATGGTGTGGGGTTTAGCTGCTAGTCATTCCCCCCAGCGGCGAGGAGTGCCGTGCTCTGTTCGAAACCCCAAAGTACACTGTCGCTGCTAGCAGAGGAAAGGGTTCTGCCCTTCCCCTTTGTTCAGAGGTTCTTCAGCTCCTTCAGGTGGTAGCTGAGGCAGGACCCTGAAAAGCCAGAGGATACGGTTGAGTGAATGGAAAAAACGGTCTCCTGAATTGAGGCCAGCTCAGCGGAGTGGGTCCAGTGCCACCACCGACTCTGTGGCTGACGCAATGCATTTGGCCGAGGGCCACAAGTCTGCCTTCCTAGGCTTAGAAACAAAGAACGATATCATTCCCACACTCAGGACTGTGTCCATCCCGGCTCCAAAGAGATAGAAGGCCCTGTAGCAAGCTTGACTGTGAGGGCCGATAGAAGATGAGACTCGGCACGCCTCTGACACAAGCCCCCTGCAGCGAGCAGCCTAATTCCTTCTGTACCTATACTAAACTCCCTTTTCTCTCCTCTCTTTCCCAGGGTGCTTCAGCAGCATTCAGAGCAAACGTACCTAATAATAGTCCATATTCAAGGAGGTATTCACCAGGCCTCAGCGGATTCGGGCTGCATCCAGACCCCTTCTGGAGACGTGAATAGGTCATGTGTATTCACAGGGTTGTACACACTTATCTCCTGGTGCTGCTCAAAATTGAATACAGGAGCCAGAACCATTGAACAACACTTCCTACTTTTCCCACCGGACAACCTTTGGAATGAAGCGGTCAGAGTTTATTCAGCAGCAGAGAAGGGTACAAGTGCCTAGTAAAGTGGCGCGTAAACCTGACGTGAGGTTTGCTCTGTCCTAACAGAGGATACCTTTGAACAGGTGAAACTTACAAAGTATTCAGGCTGGGATCATGCGGACTTTTCCCCATTTTGCAGTTATTGAGATTTACAGAACGCTCCCGAACTTATGGAGACATTCAGGTACTGCCATATTGTTCACAAGAAAAAAATAGATAAAATGGCAGTTGTAGTTTTTAATCTAATGACAGTTAGAACTCATGTTAAACATTAGTACAATACTTTCATCAGTTTCAGAAGAAAGAAGTAGATAGTGTGATTTATCCATTCTTATTTAATATAAACTGAAATGTATTCATTTATCCAGACGCCTTATATTCAGCGTGGAATTTCTCAATCGGAGCACGGTGTGAGCGGTTTGGGAATAGAGCGTGTTTGAGAGAAAATTCTAGATTATTTAGATTTGTTAGAACTTTCTCTTGTTTAAGCAGCAAATCTGATTCATTGTGTGTGTTTATTTTTGTGCAGTCACACGAGCTTCTAACATCACTTTCTGTACTGAAGGTCTCCATAACGGTCACACTCGGACTGCCGGGTTTTCTCCTCAGACATTCCTGCCACGTTCCTTACACACAGTCAGTATGAGCTTCAGCCTTCCAAAGTAGCACAGATGGATGAACACCACACACAAACTACTGCCTAAACGGATTACAGGTTTTGGGGGGGATTTATTTAATGATTGCATTGTCCAAAATTTTTTGGATTATTTCTTTTGTAGTCATCTTCAGATTTTTTTTTACCTGCTCCGTTCAGCTGCATGAATGCTCATCAGCTGAGGGGAAATTTCTTTATATATCAATTCCATTCATTTATCTTCAGTAAGCATAGTATCCTCGTCATCGCTATGGTGAATTTGGACTCTGTCCTGTCCTGGGAAAACTGGAAATTCACCCTGGATGAGACATTGTTTATATAAACGCAAGACTTTATCTAGCAGTTTGAAGTCCTTTATATTTTTCCTAAAACTAACCCACATGTTCTTAAAGTAATTCAGAATGTGAACATTTTTCTATTGTGCATTGTGTTAATGATAGCACAGACAGACACACACAGTTTTAGCTCAATGCAGAATTTTCAGTTAAATAACCAGAAATGAAAGTACAATGCCCTCTAGTGTACACGGCAGAGAATCACAGCCGCTGTGGTGGTGTATATATTTCAGGGTGTGTGAATATTAGCAATGATGAGCGAGTGTGACAGTAACTCTGTTTTAATACTCACATTACTTTATGAGCTTATTATGTCTCAGATCAGTCTAACTGTATTGTTAATCAGTTTTGTATCAATGATATGGTACAGTGTATGACAGAGTTTAACTTCCAAATACAAAGACTTGTTTAAGATATTAAACACCGACAATTTACACACCAACAAATGTAGTGTCAAATGCGAATAAACAACAGTGTGTTTTTAAGTGATGTTTACATTATCCAATACAGCTTGCTGTATTCTCAACTGCCATAACCGTTCTCACGGCTGGCATGGAAAACATATCACAAACGATTTTGCAGAACTGGTTTTGCAAAATAAATTGGATGAAGATGAATCGGACTGATGTTAGAATAACTCTCAATTATTATTTTATGCTACCAGGGCTGGATCAGGGTCTCATGAGGCCTCTGGGCACATGTCTTTTGGAACACCCTGCTTTCCTATACTGGTGCCTTTCTTGCCTTTTTCACAAAATCATCCACTAGACCAACAAAATTTAGCTGTCTGATAAGGTCCAACTCTATTGACATAAGTGGCAATGAGCGGAGACGTGTCTGGCACACGCTACGCCGCAGCTCGTATTTTATTCTGCCTAAAAGGGAAAATGTCCGCTCATCCTGGGGAACACTGGCTGTGGATTAAATGCCTACAATGTCTCAAGCATTTTTGTTGGTCACTGCTCATCCTCAGTCAGACAGGCATGAAAGACATGGATCTTGGATGGGTTTGTTGAAAAGAAAGTCTGACCAAGATGGTGGAGGCTAAAGGCTACATGTAGCATGAGAACGTTGTGTTGCATGTTGATTTCAGTGGTGTGCGTAAATTTTGTGCCGGTGTTCTTAAAACTTTCAGTAAGGATCACCAGAGCTACTTAAAGTTAATCTGGAGCCCCGAAGGTGGTCTTAAACAGCTTAAATCTGATGTTAAAAATTGTGCAGGAGCCCTTTCCCACTACTCTTCAATTTCTCCTCCAACATATTTATGGTCACACAAACGCAATGCTCAGCCATTTTGCTTGTGTTTGAAGAGTGGTATAAATGTGCATGGCTAGCTAATGCTATTTTGGATGAGTGTACAATACAGTGTTGTATTGACTATTGCTTCAGCACCTGAGAGAAACGTGCAACATAAAATTCCTCCCTTGATCAGACTGAACTGCCACTGGTACCAAAAAACTAGGTAGCTGCATAGATAATGGTAAACAAATACCGGTTTCCAGATTTCCGTAGTATGAGGAACATGCCCAACACGGTCACTTCGAATGCACTCAAATGTTTCCCCAGTACCAGGGAGAGGCTGAAGTGGTGCTACAGCCTGACACAAGTCATGAACAACATATTTGTGCATGAAATCAAAATCAAACATGTCACACTCTTCAACCGAATTGCATAGATCACACTTTTTTTTAATTTAGAATATTTTCTCATCCTCCATGTTTTTATTGGGGCTGTGCTTGCACCTGGGCCACGAGTTTGACATATGAGCTAGATAATTTCCTAAAACTTAACTGAAGATAAAGCAACAACCGTTTCTGGTGAAATCAGATCTTCCAGTAAAGGCATAGACGAACCCCCTGCCAAAACTGGCTCACGAGAGCTTCATTAAGCAAACGGC
The DNA here is from genome assembly GCA_030068235.1 of Notoglanidium macrostoma. NCBI lineage: Eukaryota > Metazoa > Chordata > Actinopteri > Siluriformes > Auchenoglanididae > Notoglanidium > Notoglanidium macrostoma. The sequence goes on along the minus strand of JAQQZR010000573.1, from coordinate 5,559 downwards.
ACTACATAACTGAGCCAGAGACAGAAACGCTGCAGTATCTCTCTAGATCTTAATAGGTCACCTCAGGATCAAAAGGAAAAACAACCCATTAGAAAAGACAAGCTCAGTTTGCTTGCTAGAAACCAAACCAGGAGATAAAGGAACCTCAAAAGTGAAAAGAAAAAAAAAACCCACCTACATGCAGCACAATCAACAATAAGATGATGAAAAACAATTTACAATGAAAAAAAACCAAACGCTCAAGATCCACACCTTCCTTAACAGACCTGTTAAATAAAGGCAAGGAGATGACATTGGGCCCCATTTATCATTGGGTCAAACTGCATGTAAATGTTAACATAAACCAAATTAAACTAAAGAATTCTGCCAGAGTTACAAAAAGTTGTGCACGCATATTGATAAATGCCAATCACCCATTAATGACCAGGAATGTGCACGTCATAAAAGGCATAATTCACACAGCTGAAAGACAAAAATAGACTTTCTCAGTGGAAAAGTGAAAGTTATTTTCAGGAGTTCAGGTCATGGCTCTGTGATTCGACTCCAACCTTGACACACCATGTCCTCATGAACCTCACTTTATACGCAGGGGCACTATCGAGTTTGGGCCCCTTATTAGCAATCAAGCAGCATACAAAAAAAAACAAAAACAAATTGTATGCTTACAACTTTGTGGCAACAGTTTGGGAAAGGCTCACTAATGGGTGTGATGGAAAGGTGTCCACATACTTTTGGCATACTCCCTTCCCCTTTTAAGAGACCTTAAATACTACATGCAGTCAATTTACGAAGTGTAATGGGTAAACACCTGACAACATTCATAACACATGGTTAGAGTTTAGTTATAGCATTGGTAATGTTCTCGCGTGCGGTCATCACCTCCAAACATGTTGCAGGAAGACACAGGGAAGTTCATTAATACCTCATGGCATGGGGTAACCAGGTGTTAAACATCACCCCCAGTGGTTAGGTGGTATAAAACAGAATGGATGTTACAGATAGTTGGATTGAGGTCAGGTGAAGAACTCGGACAGTTAAGAACGTTCCATTTCTTTGCCTTAAGAATCTCATTGTGATTTGCCCCAGGTCCTGATGCAAGCACTGCCCAGAACAAGCAAAATCCTAAGAAAAGCAGAGAGGCAGCATGACATCCTCCTCACAGGATTCAGGTGACCGAGTAACAAGGTCCCATCAGGACGGGGTTGATGGAGCAACGACCTCCTCGCCAGATTCAGTAGGTGGAATGAAAGTGTTCGGCCGGGTGACATGCATCAACGTTCTCGCTGGTGGTGATGCAGCGACCGTCACGGCAGTCAGGTGGCGAAATGGACTGGATGAGAGGCCTCATCAGCCTTGGGCTTGGGTGTGGCAGCAGAGGCTGCCTTGTTGGTCTCAAGCTTTTCGATTGTTAAAATTCAAAATGTCCTACTTCCTGTTTGGTAAATCAAATTTGTTACATCCAGAACACGAACCATATTTCAGGGAAATAAGAGTAAGAATTATGATTGGATGTTGAGTTGTTCAGAGGTTAGGAGTAGTTTTAAATGTATATGAATTACACCCTCCTGCCCCCTCCAGGGTGGATTTAGACAGAACTACTTGGAGATGCTTAGGACGCTGTCCATCACTTACCTACAAAGCGTCTTCTGAATACATTGCACTGTTGATTGATTTACGCCTTCACTTCCTGTTTAGTGACTTTACCATTAAATTTGCTTGGGCATTACTGCATAAAAATCTGAGAAACAAGTTTTTGGGAGGGTCTCAATGCGGTCATCAGAATGTGCTGAACAAAATACGTAAGAGATGAAGTGATCAAAATTTTTGGATGAATTCAAAATGGCAGAAGAAAAAAAAAAATCATTACATCTGTTCACCGGAGTATGGAGAGGGAAAAAAAAAATCTAAAGAAAGTGGAATCATGTCTCTGCAATATTGAATTGCAGAGTTACTATCGTAAATGTCGTTCCCAATTTGCCATATTGGAAGTTCTACCTACAGCACTTAATGTACACCAAAACTGCAGTGTGTAGCTGAAGCTGTCCTCGGTCACTCTGCTAAATTTCATATAATGTATACAAAAAGTTCTATGAGCTTCCACAAGCTCTTATATCAGTAATATTTTAAAATAATTGAACTATAGTATAATACATATAAAAATAAGATTAAAAATACATACATTTCAATAAAACAAACTGAAAAATACAGTTTAAACAGTTTAGAAGCCAAAGGAGTAATAAAAAAAAAAAAAAAAATCATACGGAGCTTGATCCTTAACTCATGTAATGACTCTGGGTTTAGACTTGCACTTGTGGGTCTTAAACGTAGGCGAGTAACTAAAGCTTTTCCCACAGTGTGAGCAGTGATATAGCTTCTCTTTTGTGTGAACGCGACGGTGGACTAGGAGGTTACTTTGCTGAGAGAAACTCTTTCCACATTCTAAGCAGCGATACGGTTTCTCTCCCGTGTGAATTCGCTGATGCTTTTGGAGAGTACTCTGAAGAGTAAAGCTCTTCCCACACTCCGAGCAGAGATACGGCCTCTCTCCCGTGTGAATGCGCAGATGGAGGTGGAGATTAATTTGCTGAGAGAAACTCTTTTCACAGTACGAGCAGTGGTACGGTTTCTCTCCAGTGTGAACGCGCTGATGCTTTTGGAAATTACTCTGAAGCGCAAAAGTCTTCCCACACTCGGAGCAGAGATACGGCTTCTCTCCCGTGTGAGTGCGCTGATGCAGTTGGAGATTACCCTTCTGAGTGAAAGTCCTCCCACACTCCGAGCAGTGATATGGCTTCTCTCCGGTGTGAATTTGCTGGTGAATCTGGAGTTGATTCTGAGAACTAAAATGTTTTTCACACAGCGAGCACGTCACCGGCTTCTTTCTGGTGTACTTTCGCTTATGAGTTTTGAGATCGCCGTTTCGAACAACACTCTTTCCACCATCTGAGCACTGATGAGTTCTCCTCTTCGTTTCTTTGCAAGAAGTATTAGAACTGAGACTGTCAGATGATGACTGCTGATAACTGGAAACTTTTGTGGGCAGCCGAGCGCCATTTGTAAGATTTCCTGATTTCTGCAGTCTCACATACTCCTCATAGTGGTAGTTTTGGATGTGTTTGTTGAGGTAAATCTCAGAGCTAAAGGAGTACGGGCACAACGAACAGGAGAAGCGTTCCGACCGGGCCGCTCTTACTTCTGGAGCTGTGAAAAAAAAAAAGAAAAAAAAAAGAAACAGAAATACGACAAAATTATAAAAATATTGTTAGGAAGTATCACAATGTAAAAGAGCACTAAAATTGTTCGAGGAGTAAAACATGATTTATTAGTTTGCTATTTTGTGGTCATTAACAGCAGCATACTTGCTAGCAAAGCTACTAGGCATGTTATGACAGACATGTGACATCCAGTCAGAAGGAATGAAAACGTAGCGGAGTTCTAGTTCACTGGTTTCTGTGTTCCTGTTGAGGAAAACCTTGATGTACAGACCAAAACTCAGTTCCAGTAAACAGTCACCTGAAAACACTTTTAAGGCGTAAAATATAAAATTACTTTTAAGGCTAAATATTTACCAGAAATTCGCCAGTTTAGACTTCACCTTTTGCAGAGCACTTCCTGTTCCAGATGGAATAGAACGTAGAGCTGTATTTGGTATACTCCTTTTCATACCACACCAAGAGCTCCTGTCCTGGGTTGATAGGTCGACAGCAACGGTACATAATCCCCCCTTTATACTGAAATGCCACAAGATTCTGCTCTTCTTCATTAAGAGTACAATTTACATACCTAAGAAAAATGAGAAAGTGGCAGATTGGGTTATAAAGAAACACTTGGAAGTAATTAGAGAGAGAAAGCATTAGTGCGTTAGACAAACTTCCTGCAACCAATAAGGTTCCTCACCTCATCCAGTTAGCACACTTCTCTCTCTTGGCATCTACGTACTTCTCACACTGGCCGCTCATGTATATCTGCAAAAATACTTGCATTTAACCATTAAACCAGCCTTCAAATTAACCCAGCAGTACAGAATGATGTTCCATACAAATACTGATTTATTAAACGCAACATTCATTTTTAGCTTGATAAAATGAATGCGACAACACTACGACGTTAACGTGAATAAAAATGGAGAAAATCACAAAGATTTAACGGTATACAGTCCCCTCCAAAAGCATTAGATAGGTCAGGCCAATTCTTTTGCTTTTGCTATATATGGAATAAATTTGGGTTCGAGATCAAAAGATGACGATATGAGACGATAGATCCGACTTTCACCTTTCGTTTCTTGATATTTACCTCGAGAACTTAAAACAAGGCAACTTTTGTTTGAATCCACCCACTTTTCAAGTGATGAAACATGTGTGAAACCTGCACGTTTTGTTAAAACTCATAAATCTACATGAAGACCAAAGAGCTGTTTATGGGGTTGAAAAGCAAGCCTTCTCATGATTAATACCAGGTCAGCTAGCTAACTACTGCTTTACAGGCTACATTAAACAGTGGTAGCTAACTAACAGACTTCTGTAGGAAGATGTTGATCACTTTAGAAATAAATATGTATGTCTTTATACATGTTTAAGTAAAAGTCCTTTGTATTTTGAAACTGCACTTTTAGGCATATTTAAGCTTAAACCTAAGTAACGTGAACATAGTTTCTCGATACATGTCTATGGAGAACAAGAGCATATTTTCCACTCAGAGGTGAACGTCAACTAAATGGCACGGTCTATTTTGTAGTAAGAAACGTTACCTTGTTTCCTTGATTTAGCAAAGAGGGAGGTATGACCCGCCAGGCTCCCGGCTGGCTACGGCCTTGGAAATATAGAAGCCAAACCACAAGTCGCAAACCACTCCTCAGTAGTAACATTCAGAAGGCTATCCTCTTCTTCTTAGTCCAAGAAATTATTACAATGCATAATCCATACTGATGAGAAGATCAGCGGATGCCCACTAACCCCACTCACTGCACTATTCACCGTCAGAGGAAGGACACATGGCCAGAGTAGTGCTAATAACCCCACCCATCTGGGCAACCACCTGTTTCAGAAGCTACTATCTGGCAGGTGATACTTAAAGGACCAGTATGGAACACTGACAGTCAAGTGGTTAAAATGGCTACTGGCAAAACTTTAAATATTGGTGAGAGGTGTCCGAAATGTTGGCGGTGGGTTTCTGCATATAGCTTGTGGACCCTGTGCCCAATTTTCAAAAATGATGTACCATGGGATTCCTTGGCTCAAGCCAACTTCAACACAGCCCATGAGGTCACTTCCCACCATTCTGAGGAAGCACACACATTATGTCATTTGACCAGTCCAACCCCAAAGCAGAGAAGGATCAATTTGCATGTCAACCTAATTAATGCCACCTCAATATTGAATTTTATCGAAAGATATAAATTTCACAGGCCAAAGATTTTGTCTAATCTTTACCAAATTTACACCAGTTGGTTGATTCTCACGAAATCCAGATTTAAAAGGATTAGAACTTCAAAATTTCCAAAAGGCATTTGAAGACAAATTTCCTATTAAGCACTTAAGATGAATGTCTGGACTTACTAAA
>JAQQZR010000572.1:0-13931 GCA_030068235.1 Notoglanidium macrostoma | reverse complement strand
ATATTCGTGATCAGCACCCAAAAATCTATAAGAAACACCCAACAGTGTTCAAGAAGCAAAAACTTTGTTGTGCAGTGGAATCAGACGTTTAGGCTATGTTCACACTGCCATGCTGAAGTGACTCAAACCTGATTTTTTGCCTTAATGTGACAGATCTGGTCTTTTCAGGGATGTGTGGATATGCAAATTTGATCTATTCAAATCAGATTTGACTCACTTTCAGGTGTGTTCCTAAATCTGATACGCATTCGATTTGCAGTCATGCAACATGAATGAGAATGCTCAGACGGGATTATAGATTCATATTCATTTTTGCCTATACATACATATGTGCCGAGCGTGTCATCATCTTCCAGCATGGTGTTCTGTCGATTTGTGCTACCTATCAAGATATGCTACTTAGCGGTTGTGTGTTAGGTTTAAAGTTGAGGTTTTAGGGTTAATGTTAAGCTTTCAGCGTTAGGGTTGAAGTTAGGGTTTGGTTAAGGGCTGAGGCTAAAATCGAGTTTATTCTCTATTGACAGCATTTATTCATGTTATGGTAGCATTTTTGCCAAGCTAGCACAAATCATTACAACACCAGCAGCAAAACAACAATGGAGGAGAGCTACAGCTGATGAACTGTTTGATGTCCTCCAAAGTAAAAAGTGATGCATACATTAGCTACTATAGAGTCCATTTCGTCAGATGACTCATGCTCATCCTCAGTTTTGGAGGACAGGCACCTTCTCATAAAGTCATTAAAGTCATACAGGTCACTTGCAATTATCAGAATAATAATAAAAATTCGGAAGTAAGCAATGAGGCTTGCAGTGTGAATGTGGCCTTTGTTTCTGCACTTGGGTTCAAACATTTCCCTTTTTGCATATTTAAAAACTGCCATTCATCATAAAGCATATGCAGTCCCTAAAGATTCTCCAAGCACTTTAATTCTCAGTCTTCAGTCATTTGCATGTTTTCCTTAACATGAAGTTGCTCTGGACAACCTGGAGTGCATACTTTCTGGAGTACGTTTCTTTACATTTACGTCATTTGGGAGATGCCCTTATCTAGAGCAACTTACATACTTTATATTTTATACAAGTGAGCAGAATAAAGGGCCTTGCTGGGATTTGAACTCACGACCTTCCGATCACTAGGCCAATGACTTAACCACTGAGGTACCACAGGCTCACAGAGTAGCTGCCCAATGCCTACGACACACAACAAAACAAGCCCAGACTCATTGTCAAATATAATTACATTTTTAATCAGGATTGCGCAGTCAAAAAAAAAAATTGTCATGAATAATGAAACATGTAGAGCTCTGGCACCAAGCTACACATGACACACACGAGTGAACACACAAATACATGCACTCAGACCTGAGCAAAAGTGGGCAAAGGCATGGTTACATTTATGGTTACATTTATCCAATGTTACACGCCCCAGGTTTTGTTTTCTAGGGTAGGGGAGTGAACATGGATATGGGCTCGGACAGTAGACTAAGCTAGCACACAATACCACAACAATAATGCAATAGTCACACTCAACACCACAGGTATAAAAAAATAACCTCAATTTATTTGAGTAGTGTTTACAATTTACCCATGAGAACACAGATATACAACGTGGAGGAGCAAATAGACGGCGCTAAATCAAAGAACTAAACAAAATATACTTACACTACAACTACTCTAAACTACAGATAGACTAGACAATTAACTCTACTAAATATCCCTCAAGAACATACAAGTAGTGGCGCCCGCATACTAACCTAGTGTGTCTATACATAGGGATTCTAGTGTATGTATGTGCGCGCACCTTCTATCTCGCGCTCCCCTCCACTTACTTTGTTCCATAATGTGTATGTGTCCATATGTCCAAGTTGTGAGGCTCAGACATGAACATTCGCCACCAAAGCGTGCAGCATAAACAAACCACCTGCAGAGAAACGCCCGCGGGGAGGCCGATAGCAGTAATGCTAGTCGCCCCGGTTCGTCTTGTCTCTCCGGCATATTTATATAGCGTAGGCACCACCCCGTCCGACATCTGATTCGACCCGTGTCGCCGCCAATCTTCATTCTCCCCAAATCACTTGAGACAAACAATCAAACACACGTGCAGTCTACAAGCACGTAACACCAATATAACTTGAGGGTAAAAACAGCCTTCCACAATCATAGACAGGAAACCAAGGCTGCAGCATTTCTAACAATAAATAGACTAAGCCTGAGGAGTCACAAAGCACCGAAAGACCAAATCACTAGGGAACAATCCATTTTACAAGTTAGTTCTCAAAAATATTTTAGCACTTGGTCACGTAATATCATCCTATTTAAAAATGAGAAATAGCAATAATATCTCAAAAACATAATATTGTGTTGAATAGCTATCATACTGTGATTGTTTTTATTTGTCCCAACACACCCCACTCAAGACCCTGACAACATTGTGGTCTCCAAGACTAAATCTGAAAAGCATATCAGTCCATGAAACAGGCCTACTGACTCCAGATTCTGCTTTTGAAAAATGCCTCTTTACTCCATCACCATTCACCACCATCAGTCACGTACAGGACTCACTCTGACTCAGAGCAATTGCATGGAAGGAAAGGAGACCAATTAAAGCTTCCTTGGTGAATCAGAGGTTGATTGATGAGCAGGCATACTGCAGTTTCATTTTGGGTCAACATTTACCTTACAAGATCCAGTATTGGCTCCTCTCTGCCCATAAACCTGCATCATTAACTCTGTGTTTATAGTGGCAGAAATATTTCACACAAATTGTGAACACAAAAACTGTAAGGCTTCACCAAAATTGGTGGAAATTGGTTGCTTGGAGGTGCTCAGATTTGAGTTTACTGCTGGTTGCCATGGGTTCACCAGTATTGTAATTAATAGACAGCCACTGCCAAAGACAAGGCATTCACATAGCGATTTATTTTTTTACTTGACAACTTTGGGTGTAATGATATAGATTCTAAATTTGATTTGATATGGTGGTGTTTCTTTTCAGTTTTCAACATAGCAAAAATGTATATTAAAGAGATGTGCCTTACATTTCCATTTTCATGCATTAAACCATAAAACATTATAAAAGTATAATAACTCAAACTTTATAACTACACAATTCCGTTTTGCCTGATCCTTTCCATCAGAAAATGCTACTTGAATGCAACAGACATTTTGCTGTGTATTTTCTTTTCTCAACATTTTGCTGTTTCACTGACTGACACAAATAAGTGATTTGGTGGATATGCATATATGTGCCTGTGGCACTAGCACCAATGCATGTACTCTTATTGGGCTGATTCAGCACACAACATTTCAGTCCACCTCCCACTGGCCATCAGGAAGTTGAAGTGGTTCAGCCCTCAAGGAACTCATACTTGAAGTAAAATGGGAATTGTATGACTGAAAAAGCAAGTCATGAAATAAAATGGCTTAAGAACATAAACAACAGTTAGATCCGAGCGACTATACACACATATACTCAGTGAATTGCACAATGTATATTAATAAAGGCATTGTTTATGCGTGTGTGTGTATATATATATATATATATATATATATATATATATATATATATATACACACACACACACACATACATACACACACACCACCTTTATTAATATACATTGTGCAATTCATTGAGAACAAAATGACACAAGAATGGTCAGTGGAAAGTGAAATCATTAACTTACTGTAGCGCTGTACTCAAAATAAACTGAAAATAAAAGTAAAAACCTGAAATCACAGACTGTGTGAATTTCATCACGACAATTCATAATGTGGCTCAGTAGTGTGCCCCTCATGCCTGTATGCACTCCCAACAATGTCTGAACTTGAAGAGATGACGGATGGTGTCCTGAGGGATCAAACCTGGACCTGGATTAAAGAGTCACTGAGCTCTGGACAGCGTGGCACTACTTGGTGGTGTTGGATGCACTGATGCATAATGACTCCGAGGTTCTCGATTGCATTCAGGTCTGGGGAACTTGGGGGCCAGTCACTGGCGTTGAGGCCTTCGACATCCAGGAACTGCCTACACACTCTGGCCACATCAGGCCGGGCATTGTCCTGCACCAGGAAGAACCCAGGGCCAAGTGCACCAGCATAAGGTCTAATAATTGGTCTGAGGATTTTATCCTAATAGCAGTGAGAGTATCGTTGCTAGCATATGGAAGTCTGTGTGACCCTCCAAGAATATGCCTTCCTAGACCATCATGCTGGTTAATATTCAGGCAGCATGATGTTCACCATGGTATTTTCAGACACTTTCACATCTGACACATGTTCTCAGTGTGTACATACACTTATTTGTGAAGAAAACAGGGCACCAATGTTGAACCAGAGAATTCTGGTGTTGTGGTTGTGGCTGGTGTACTTTGAGCACAGGTCCCACTAGAGGATGTCGAGCCCTTATGCCATCTTCATGGAGTCTGTTTCTGACAGTTTGGTAAGAAACACGCACAACTGTCTAGGTGGAGGTCATTTTGTAGCGAAGGTGATATTCTGATACTGGTCCTGCTACTGGGTTGTTGTCCTTCTACAGCGCTGTCCAGCTGTCTTCATGAAAAGGACCGTTTCTGGGTGTCTCCCCCATGCTTTTGAGACTGTGCTGTGCAAATCTTCTTGAGATGGCACGTATGGATATGCCATCCTGGAACATCTGGACTACTTGTGCAACCTGAATGGGCTGCAGTTATTGCCTCATGCAACCAATAGTGGCAAGGACTCTAGAAAAATGCAAAACTAGAGAAAAATCTGACAGGAAGGATAAGGAGAGAGAAATGGTCTGTGGTCACCACATGCAAAACCATTTCCTTTTGGGGTTGTCTTGCTGTTGCCCCTCCTGTTCTGTACAATTGGTATTATACTGTGATCATTAAGTGTTCCCTTAATGTATGTAGGTAAAAAGGTGGGTCAAAAATTTAACAGAATTAGTTTCGCCACAAGGCAAATTTTATTCCTGTTATATAAAATTCCATTTTATATAAAAAAGAAAACCATACAAAATTTTATTTTATTGAAAACTAGCACAGTTAACCCTAGGTCACCCCAGCTCACATTTAAAAAAAAAAACTCTCTCTACGCTTAAGATTATATTATAATTCAAGCTTATTTGACAAATAATGAACGGTCTAGGTCATAAGACATGCCTTTGATGCAAAAGAACACTTCTTTCTGTGGCTTGCCACCAACTGAAGTATAAAGAATAACAAGAGTACATGTGTGTATATACACACACACACATGCATGCACACGCACGCACGCACACATATCAAGGTACTATTGCCATGTTGTGTTTTCAATGTTAAGTCTAATATTATTCCGTACTGATGGAAGAGCATGTCTATGAGTGATATTATTTCTAACAGTAGAATCACAAAGCAATGGCGACATAATAAACACTTGACAACATGACAAACGCATGTATGCCTATGGGCCAAAAATAGTACTGCTAACTGTATTGAATACTACAGAGCTGCTCAGAAGCCAAAAACAAGGGTCTATGATAGTGCAGCAGTTAAGACATTGGACTAGTAATCAGAAGGGTCGGAGTTCGAATCCCACCACTGCCAAGCTGTCATTCCTGGGCCCTTAACCTTCAGTGCTTACTTGTATAAAATAAGATGTATGTAATTTGGCCTGGAAAAGGGCGTCTGTCAAATGACACAAAAGAAAAAAAATATTATCACCATGACCACATTTTATTAATTACCCATTATGTATATTTTTCCCTCATTTAACTTTGATCATGGCCACATTTTAATAATTTGTTTCTTCATTTTAGTTACATTGTGGGCACGTTTTAATATTTTTTTCTTGTGGCGTCATGAGCATGGCTCTGTACAATACCGCACTACAGATGAAGTTTATTCACCGTTTCATCACGGAAAGCCGGATGAAATAAACGCTGCTTTCACGTCTTTTCCACTTTCGGCAAATGACAGGCATGCAGCCATTTATGAATATTTTCACAAAACATGTTGGTTAATTACAGATCAGTTTCAATTCATGGGGAAGTCTAGTGTTGACATAAGAAAAAAAACAAATGAATGTAAGCTATTACCAACGGTTCTGAGGTAATTTCTTCCCGTTTTCTGGATTCACAAATCGGCATGGTAATGATCAGCCATAATTCATACTTTTTTGCCATTTACAAAGTTAAAATAGAGACATGTTCTTGCATCAGTACGGAATGATATTAGCCTGCAACAACATGGCGCTAGTGTCTTGATGTCAGATTTCATTCCATACTATTCAGGTTTCTTCCCATATATTCATATATAAATTCCACAAGCAATTATTTTCCCCTAACACAAAAATTTTAAAAGCAAGTTTTTCATCTGCTCAACCAGTGCCCTTTCAATACAGTTTGAAACTACAGCATAAAACAAAGAATTGTGTTAAACAAGTATATTCATGAACTAGAATGAGTATGACGAATAAACTATCACTGCCTTTAGGATTTGTGTATTATGGCTCATGTAACTAGAAGACTACCACAATATCATCACAATAATGATCACACCTACAGAAAACTAGTGGAGAAAATGGTGGAAACAATAAGAAGGGATTAGCAGAAGGCAAACTGCAGGCAGTGAAATCATTCTTGCTTGAGGTGCAGTACCTTCATATTTACTGAGAATGTTCAGGTGGGGAAAAAGTCTCTGGTGGACAAATCACAAGCTCAGGCACATGGGACAAGCAGATTTGATGTTCTTTATTCATAGTTGCTTGGCAGATAAATAAAAAAAAGAAAATAAATCCACCCAATTGACTTTTGTAAAAAAAAAAATAATAATAATAAAAAAAAATAATAATAATAATAATTTCTTTAGCTGGTGTTTATGCGTGAACTCCGTGCACTTTGCAGAAGTGTGACGCACCTCAACGTTGTATACAAAACACGTGCTACTCATTCTGAATCCCAATGCCTGCTGCACTATACACACCAGCTGAGGCATACAGTCTGGCTGACAGTAGCACTTTTTTTCTAGGGAGATGTGTCTTTTTTTAGAATCAGGAATATACAGCCATGTGGAAACACTAAAGAAATCAAAAAATGCAAAGCTTTTATAGAACTCTCCTGCTTGCAAAACATGCAATTTATATAATGAGTGAGAATATAAATAAATAAATAAAAACAAAAAAAAAAAAAAAAAAAAAAAAAAAAAAAGCACCCACACACAACACTACCCAGACCAATAATATTTTGTGTGTGATGTGAGCAGAGAACACTCATAGGTGAAACAGTCAATGGTGCTTTTTTGTCAGAGGAGCAAATATTGTGCTGAACAATAAAAAGAAAGTATTTCAGGAGAGGACAAGGACTATGGCTCACCTAAATCACTGACAAAGTAGGTTGTAGCACCTAAAAAAAACTAGGTAGTCAGTGTACAGCTTGTACAAGAGTGTAAATTTGCTATCTCCTCAAAATAACTAAACTCACTGCCATTAATGTCTAAACCGCTGGCAACAAAAGTGAGTACACCCCTAAATGAAAATGTCCAAATTGTTCCCAAAGTGTCAATATTTTGTGTGGCCACCATTATTTTCCAGCACTGCCTTAACTCTCTTGGGCATGGAGTTCACTAGAGCTTCACAAGCTGCCACTGGAATCCTCTTCCACTCCTCCATCACTACATCACGGAGCTGGTGGAGGCTGGAGACCTTGCGCTACACCACCTTCCGTTTGAGGATGCCCCACAGATGCTCAATAGGATTTAGGTCTGGAGACATGCTTGGCCAGTCCAGCACCTTTACCCTCAGTTTATCTAGCAAGGCAGTGGTCTTCTTGGAGGTGTGTTTGAGTAACTAACTTCAAATCCCTCACTTTCATCTGGTTCAACATAACCAGCTGTCATGAGATTCATAGTTCAACAGTTCATTTGTTCAATAGTTCAACTATTACATTAACCTCTGTATGAAACTCTCTTTTTTCGTATTTGGCTTGTCCAAAAGAAATAGTCCATTTGTTTTTTGTGTTCAATAAATAAGAAAACAAAATTCATCTCACCAATGATGAAGACATTTTTTTTCTGACACACATTTCTTTACATGGACCAAATGAGAATGAGTCATGTGCACAGTGCTATATAGAGAAAAGAAACAAAAGCAGAAATATACAAAGAGGTACTACCATAGGTCAACCTCCTTGTTTGTGGGTAATGATAGAAATTGTCAACCAAAGCTAAAATGGATCAACACAGCCAAAGGGGTCATTCCATGGCAAATCAACCAAATGGCCCACATACTTCGGTCTCAAAAAGTTCTGGAAAAATTACTAGGTGTGCTCATGTTAATGACAACCTGTAATTTGTTTTTTATTTAAGATCAATACTTTCAAAGATTCAGCCAGTTTACCAAGGGGAGGGGATGTCGATTGTATCCAGCCTAATTTTTTCCATGAAATTTCAAAAGTCCATAGCTCAAGAACTAAACCACCGAGCAGGCTCAAACTTCGCATGTTGGCACATTAATCGGCACAGTATGTGAAAAATAAAAAATTTGGTCCAGGTGACCCTGCATGTTCAAAGCAGCCCTTCGAAATTGACCAAAATGTTATTTGAGTTTTTGGTTTAGCTATGTTTAGGCCTCAGAAACACATATTTGTAACAAACACAGACTTTTGATTTTTTTGTATCTTATTCAGAAACTTTCTGAAAAAACAATAAACAAAAAAGAAACTGTATCAGGGCTTGAACAGAAGACCTCTTAAATACAATAAATCATTTTGGATTTCATTTTCAAATCACCCTAATGGCATGTGGGAATGTGCAGGTCATTTTTTTAATATTCTTCCTTTATTATACATTATCCCTGCCTTATAAAAAAAAAAAAATAAATAAAAAAAAAACACACTTTACTTTCCATATGAAAATCTTTCATGTTTATTTTCCATCCTAAGCATAAGCCGAATACACCATGTGTCAATAATGGTAATCAATTTTCAATCAGTAAGTTTTGATGGAAAGAATAAATCAGTAAAGGCACACTGTGTTCAAAATGAATAGCAGTGATTCTTTATATATTTTGTGAACATACTTGTATGTGAACATACACCTAACAAGCATATATGGTTTATTTCTTATTGCCATTTGTTGCTCTTTGACAAGCTCGAGACAGTATTTTTGGGTGTCGTTACAGTGTCATTGCACTGCTTAGTGCACCTACAACAGTCAGTGAAATGCAGTACCATCTTGATTGAAACAAATGAAACAGGTCACATTTATGTTTCATTTCATTACAACTACTGTTGTATTTAATGATAAAGCAAATAGCTGTTGTTCATGTGTTGTGCTTAATGTTTTTTTTTCCATTAATCCTACACCCAATTTAGATGAAGAACTTGATCATCATCACTGACAAATGGTGAATGAAACCCATGTTTAGAATAGAAAATAAAAATGAAAGATTCACTTAAGAAAAGCAAGACTTTTTTGAGAAAGAAGGGACCATGTAGGATACAGGAAAAATAATTAAAACATGCGAAACATAATTTAACCAATTTAAACAATGTTTGGAAATTCCCACAGTGCATTAAGATGGTCTGAAAATTAAACCCAAAATGATTTTTTTTTTTTTATTTGAGAGGTCTGCTGGTCCAACCCTGATGCAGTTTCTTGTATGTTTATAACCTTTTGAAAAGCCCTGTGTAGGTACAGTATCTAAACTTGGAAAAAATCAGTTAGAAGTATGCTTTCTGAAAGCCAAAACATGGCAAAGCCAATATTGTTTCCAAATTTGAAGGTCTGCTCTTGCCAAGTGGTGTCTTCTGGACCAAATATTTTGACTTTGTTAGATACAATACCTATAAAAGGTATGAGTATGCAAAATCTGAGCCTGCTATGTAGTTTAATTATTGAGATATGGTCTTGTGAAATTGATGAAAAAATTATAATGTTATCAAATTTGGTACCCCTCTCCCCACAAAATTGGCTGTATCTTGGGAAGTATTGATCTTGGATCAAAATAATTTAAAATGATCTCTAAGGTAACATGGGTACATCTGGTATTTTTTTCTGACTTTTCTGAGACCGAAGAGTATGGAATGTCTGGAAAATCGGTTGATTTGCCATGGAATAACCCAAAATAAATGTTGCGGGCCTCAGATATAGATTTACCTTTTGTCCTTGCAGCAGTGTCCCTGTTTTCATGGCATTCATCAAAACATAGACCTAGAATTTTCAATTAGCTTCCTATGTGAAGAAATTTGCCATAAACAGGCTATATTCAGTAACGAGTGGCTGACAGCTGTTCCATGAGCAGCTACTCTCCTGCTAACAAACGCACCAGCTACACATCATTACAGTCATAGTCTCCAGTCACTAGTGGTCAAGTCAAATGAAGCAGAAGATGAAAAACATGCTGTTTGATGAACAACTGTCAATGCATTAACAACAGCCTTTTGTAAACAACACATCAAACAGAAAGAGATATGTGACTAATTAAACAGCGCATTAGTGTTAGACTTTAAACGTTAGTGTTAAACAGTGTTAGAGGAGGAGGAGAGTTGATACACAAATCATAAATACTGTGCCAACAAATAGGTGACTACACTCAACTTAGTGGGAGTAATGGACTAATCTTTAGGTAGACTAATCTTTTCCATCTTTTCTAGAAATTCACTGACAGGAGACAGTACACCACAGCCTTGCAAGGACAGCTGTCTGCAAACTTAAAAAAGCATGCAGAACACACACACAACTACACTCCAGGACACACCGACTTCCCTGGTTTCTTCACACTCGCATAAACATTATTATTATTACAGCTGTGTGCAATGACTTCCTAAGGAAATTCCATGTTTATTCATGGAACTGTAGTTAAAAACACTCTGAACTTTCTGAACATTCAGCCTGCCTGGCTACTTGTTGTGACAGATTTAGTGGGCAAAAGCATTAAATAATAGGAATTAACCTGTAAGGAACCCAACTAGGCTAAGTACTATTTGAATTTTATCGATTCTGGTAATCAATTCCAGTTCCTGTCAATTTCAAAATGCCACACACACAAAAAAAAAGTATGTGAACCTTTTGGAAAGGTCATGGTTTTCTGCATTAATTGGTCATAAAATGTAATCTGAACTTCATCCAAGTCAAGCATATTGACAATATAAAATCCCTAAAATAGTAACACAAAAACAAATCTGATCTTTCATGTCTTTATTGCGAACAACCATTAAAAAAAAAAAAAAAAAAAAAATCTGTGCTAGTGGAAAAATATGCGAACCCTTGAGTTAGTGACCTCAAAAAAGCTAATTGGAGTCAGGTGTTAGCATACCTGGAATCTTGTTAAGAAATTGAGTTTGGAGGTGTGGACTCGAGCTACTTTGACTGATAAAAACCACTCAAACTTGCCACCAACAAGAAGAATACACTTATGTGAGCCATGTCTCACCAAAAAGAGCTTTCAGTAGATCTATGATCAAGAATTGTTGATTTTCATAAAGCTAGAAAGGGTTACAAAGTGATTTCAAAGACTTTAGAAATCCACCAGTCTACAGTTAGGCAAATTATATACAAATGGAGACACTTTGGGACTGTAGCTACTCTACCAAGAAGTGGGCGCCCAATCAAATGACCATGAGCACAACAAAGACTTATCAATGAGGTAAAGAAACAACCCAGAGAGACAGCAAAAGATATGAAGGAATCATTGGAACAGGCTAACGTCATGAGTCTACAGTCCGTAAAACATTGAACAAGCAGGGTGTCTATGGCAGGACACCACGAAGGAAGCTGCTGCTTACTAAAAAAGGACATTGCTGCACACCTGAAGTTTGCGAAAGAGCACATTGACATTCCACAGCGGTACTGGCAAAATGTGTTGTGGACTGATGAAACGAAGATTGAACTATTTGGAAAGAACACGCAGCAATACGTCTGGCATAAAAAGGCCACTGAATATCATCATGAAAACATCATCTCAACCATAAGTATGATGGAGGAAATATGATTTGGGCCTGCTTTGCTGCATAAGGGGCATTAATCAACCAGGTATTAATTCCATGGGTTCACTTACTTTTTCCACTAGCACCATGAGTTCATGTTTTTTCTCAATAAATGAATGAAAGATTAGAATTTTTGTGTTATTATTTTAGACACATTATATTTGTCAATACCCTTGACATAGATAAAGATCAGATCACATTATATGACAAATTAATGCAGAAAACTAGGAACTTCCAAAAGGCTCACATACTTTTTCTTGCCACTGTACATATACACACACACACACACACACACATATACATGCATACATACATAAGCACACACGCACGTATTGGGACACCTGACCATTACACCAACAGGGACTTTAATGACATTGGATTCAAATACATAGACTTTAATATGGAGTTGGTCCCCCCCTTTGCAGCTATAGCAGCTTCCACTCTTTTTGGAAGGCTTTCCACAAGATTTTGGAGTGATTCTGCACATTCTATAGAGCATTTATGAGGTCAGGTGCTGATGTTGGACGAGAAGGCCTAGCTCGCAATCTCCGTTCCAGTTCATCCTAAAGGTGTTCGATGGGGTTGATATCAGGGCTCTGTGCAAGCCAGTCTTTTTTCCACAAGTTTTTCCACATCAAACTCATCCAACCATGTCTTTATGGACCTTGCTTTGTGCACTGGGGCACAGTTATGCTAGAATAGAGAAGGGCCTTCCCCAAACTGTGTCCACTAAGTTGGAAGAATAGCATTGCCCAAAATGGCTCGACATGCTGAGTCATTAAGTTTGCCCTTCAATGGAAGTAAGGGGCCTAGCCCAAACCCTGAAAAGCACCCCCCCATTGTCCCTCCTCCACCAACCTTCACAGTCAGACAGGTAACGTTCTCCCGGCATCCACCAAACCTAGACTCACCTTTCTTACTGCCAAACAGAGAAGCGTGATTCATCACTCCATTGAACATGCTTCCACTGCTCCGCAGTCCAGTGGCGGTGAGCATTACATCACTTCATCCGATACTTTCATTGGACTTGGCGGTGTGAGGCCAGCATGCAGCAGCTCGGCCATGGAAACCCATTCCATGAAGCTCCCGCTGCACAGTTTTGGTGCTTACATTAATGCCAATGGAAGTTTGGAACTCTTCAACTCTTCAACTACAGAACGTTGGCGACCTTTACACACCATGGAGCTTAGTAGTTGTTGACCCCACTCTGTGACTTTACGTGGTCTTCACCTTTTCACCAATAGGGTCACTTAACAGCATTGCAGATGCTATCCTCTAACAGTAAAGCACATCCTCGAAAATTGTTTATCACATGCTTCTTAAGAATTCAAATTATATAGAGGGAGACATAAAATAACTTTTGTACAAAAAAAAAGGGAAAAAAATATATTACCTCTTTCTCTGTAACTTGTCTTGGCTCAAGCACATGCCGCTGCTGAAAACTTGTTGGCTAAAGATAGTAACGTTGACAAAAAAAAAAAAAAAAAAAAGATTGGGCCTCAGTTATCAGTCTTGTTGGTTTCCAAGAATTCATGAATGTCAGTCATAAATTACCAAGCACATTCATAGGACAAAGGATTTATGTTTAGTAACACCTGCAAAACTCCAAAAAAAGGCAAAGCTCACAGAGCACTGAAAACAAGAAAATGACAACTAAATATCAGAAGAGCACCTCAAAAGGGCAGAGTGCACTAAATCTTAAGGTAGCACATGTTGCGTTATTTCCCAGAGACGCAGACTAAAGATCTTTACCCATACAGCATGATTTGTCATTATGATTTTTTTCATCCGACAATATTTTTTCGAATGACTGTCACGTAGATGATAATCAAAGACGAACGGTTGTGTGCGAAAAAGCAATACAGTTGAGGCCAAAATTATTAGCCCCCTTTATGAAATTAGACAACGCTCTTGATTTCTCCATGAAAATGACCATTAACAACAAGTGTTGGTTATTTTGGAAACAAATACACTATAAAAAACAA
>JAQQZR010000571.1:0-13939 GCA_030068235.1 Notoglanidium macrostoma | reverse complement strand
CGCACTCACACACACACACACACACACACCCGCACACACACACACACACACACACGCACACACACACACACACACACACACACACAGGGCTTAGTGGAAGTGTTTATTTGGCTCTGTCAGCCCGGGTTACTGGCGGAGTGTTTCGGATGCTGTGCTTTCTGGCAGGACCATTCGATCCCCTAAATTCACTCCTCGCCTCCTTTTCAGTTCTCATTTTCTTTCGGCTTTTTCTCCGTCTCTCTCCCGAATAAGGGCGCAGCAGCACGCTGCATCGCCTCGCCGTCTCCAGTACGACCGTTTAAGCGTGTGACCGTATGATAAATTCACATTAATCTGCCCGCCACAATGTTGTGGTTCTCTGTTTGTCGGAGTATCTGCTCACCGAGTCCCATTTTCCCAAAGGGAACACGAGCATGACTGTGTGTTTACATTGAATGCTTACACATTTACACTGTACCCTATAGATCAGACCGAATTTCATGATGTGATGTAGCAGTTTGATAGCTGCAAACGTCCCTGTCGGGAAAATACGGCGCTCTGTTTACGATGACCGAATGCGCTAGCTGCGTCTGGCTAGCCAGAGTGACCGCGCCAGCCTGCTGTGGATTCCGGCCGCGTAGCAGCGCGTTCAGAGCCGTTTCATTCCTCTCGTCAGCCGTGCTTGTTTTTCTTTGATACAGAACACCTCACCGTTTCATCTGCTTCCTGTTCCATTTAAACGTACAGCTTCACCTGGAGACGCCTTCCATAAATATCACCTCAATAAACAACAAGGTTGTGTGATATGAAGAATTAATTGTCCCTACACGGCATTCCACTTGCACGACATCCTGTGGCGTTTCCTCTGATGATGATGTGATCCCCAGGCACTTAAACACCACCATCACCAGAAGGAGCACTCGTCTTCCTCCCCAGTAAAACAGGAAATGATCTCCTTGTGAATCTGGAATGATCTTCATAGGTGTTTGGAAGTCTCCGATGTTAATTGACGCCACCTGTAAGCCCCGCCCCTTCCCCCTACATTACCTGTTGTGTACACACGGAGGGGATTTTGCTTTCTGTCCTGATAAATAGAGAATGTTTTGAGTCCATTAAGGTGAAAAAAAAAAATCTATCCGCGTCCCACTTAGCTAACATCAGCCATGTAGTGTATGTAGTTAACATCAATTAAATATATTCATTAGGGACGCGACTGAAAATGGTGGTAATGATGATAATTAAAAATGAATTAACTTCGCAGGTGTTCCTTCCCCTCACTCCGACACTTTGAGCAGCATCAGCAGAGAACCTGTCGGCCATGTGGACATTATACACCCAATCCGTGAAAGGATTATAATGAAAATGTGCCATTATGGGGTTTTTCGTACTGTTTACTGCGCTTTACTGCAGAGTCGCCTAAAACTCCAGCATCCAGCTGAGGTAATGCACAGCTGGTAATATTGCGCTCGCTCCGTCTCTCCTTACACCTGACATGCTGGAGATGCCCGTCCTGGGTGTCCTTAGGCACGATTTTAACCTGTTTATGTGCAGCATCCACCGTGAAAATCCCTGTGAGTGTGTACAGGCGCGAGAGCGTTAATGTAAAGCTGCACTGCTGTCAGAGCCGCTGTTAGCGAGAACTAATCACCACCTCCTGACCAATCGCAGCGCAGGATTCAGCAGCGCTGTGCAGTTAATGTGCTGTTCTTTTCACAAGTCGTTCAAACGGAAGCCAAACCTTAAAGCGGCCTCAGCGGATCAGCCGTGTATTAAAATTAATATTGTCTTTTAAAATACTGTAAACTGGTGATGAAAATGAGAGCAAATGTAGATATCATAAAGGAAGAGTTATCTAATATTTATTAGATTATTATTGAGATTATTATACAAGTTATATAAGATTATTAAGCCTACGTCTGGATTTTTTTTTTTTTTACTCATTTCGAGCTTGGAACTGCCTTTTTCTTTTGGCGGATACTTTAGAAATAGTTTTACTAATCTTATATTTGTTTAAATATGAAATTCTGATATAGTTAAGGTATTTTTTAATTTGCTTAGATATCGTGTGTGCAGTGTACAGCAAAAACAGCCGAGCTACAGTGTGTTCAGGACTGGGGATGAATTTACAAAACATGACTTTAGACCTTTTACAACTATAATTAAAGCACGCTGACTGAGTTAGGAACAAAGAGACTTTTAATTTGAAAATGTAAACAAAGTGCAAATAAAAAGTAATGTGTGTGTGTGTGTGTGTATCGCTATGAAAAAATTAAGAGACCACTTTTAACGGTGACCACACACACACACACACACACACACACACACACACTTTATCATACTACATTTAAAAACTTTTTTTACTTTCTGTAAATACCTTTATTTCGAAATCCTATTTTGATAAACGGTGTGAGAGCCACTGGGGCTTTTATTTTGAAATCCCATTGGAGCCACTGCAAGCTAGCCACGGTGAGCGAAGCGAGCTTCCACAACACGCTCCTGTTCACGCCAAACAGCTGCAGACCAAGCCACATTACTGCTACCTGTTTTTACACTAAATAATACAAAAAATTACAGAAGAAAAATCTAAATTTCACTCTGAATATATCTAAAGCAGTTCTAAGCACTTTATAAATGACATTAAAGTTCTACTCATAAATATTTGAGTGTAAATAAAAGTTTAAGTTTAGCGCTGACACTCTACTCAACAGACATGGTCACAAAGCAGCTTCACAGCAGTATATAAATTCTGAATATAAACTTATGAATCTATAAATGTATCTATAGATCTCCCTAATCAGCAGCCTGTGGCGACGGCGGCAGGAAAAACTCCCTGAGACGACAAGAGGAAGAACCCTTGAGAGGAACCAGACTCTAAAGGGATCCCATGCTCACCCGTGTGGCGCTGGATAGCGCGCTTACATCTAACACACGTCTGTAACTGTGTGTTATAGGGTCAAAAAGTACAGTACCATAATTCAGTACAGTTTAACATGAAGTCTGTTCTGTCTCAGCTGAGGCGCTGAGGGAGATCCGAGTGCACGACTCATCATCACGTAACGGTTAAAGAACAGTGTGTATCGTGTGCAGAGTGCAAGCAGGCCTGTGTCTGAGTCCTGAACACTAATTGGAAGGCTGTTCTATAACGGAGGAGGTTTGTAACGGGCAGATCTGCCCCCTGCTGTAGCGGTTTCTTTCTCTCTATCTTCTTGTTCTGCTGCATTCTGGACTAACTGGAGCTTGTTTACGCTCCTACTGGAACATCCAGACAGTAAGGCATTACAATAATCTAACCTAGAGGTGACAAAAGCATGAACTAGTTTTTCTGCGTCATGCAGTGACATCATATTTCTCATCTTAGCAATATTTCCGAGATGAGGCTGCAGCGTGCTTCTGTCTCTCACCATTACTCCGTACCTTCTGGCCGTGTCTTGGTCAGGAGAGGCAGCGCTACAAGTTTGACCTCAACCAATCACCATCCTTGTGTGTCGTCGGGGAGGAGGGACAAGAAACTATCATGGCTACAGCAGGAACGCCGAGGAACACGTCGTAGGAGTCGTCGAACTAGGCGAGAAAATCCCGAACGTTCTGACGTGCTGGACTTTGCGTCGGCGTGTCGTACGTTTTCTCATCGCTGTCCTGCGATTACGTCTCACAGCGAGGCGCGTCCGTCATCCTGATGCCCGGCCACGACGATATGGTGTGGCGATCGGGCCGAGTTCGTGCAGTCCCATCCCGACGCGAGAGGCGCGTTTTCTCACCATCAAATAACAGTTCAGTTAGCAAGAAACTGGCTAGCACAGACATTAACAAATCACGTTGCGTGAGTCGTTTAAGTGTTCTCCTCCCTCAGAATGTTGTGATCTGAAAGTGAAACTAATGCAAACGCACATGCAGTGAGATCTGGCGCAGGAACACTCCCGGCCACGCCTCGCTCTCCAGCGCGTCTTTACTCCATCCCCACGGCAGGTTTTAATACCAAAAGAGCGTTTATGTTGGTGCTAACTGTTAGTAAATCTGGCCGTTGGAGTCCAAAAATAATCTAAATGTCGCTGTAAAAACGTCTAAATCAGGTCGGGCAGGTGACGGATAACGAGAAGGAGAATCGCCGCATCGTTACTGTGTCTCGGGGAAGCGTGAAATGTGAGACGTGGCTGTTTGGAACGTTGCGATAAGCTACAATGACATTTCCACTTCACTTCTGCTAGAGTATTTTGGCCTGGAAAAACACACACACACACACACACACACACACACACACACACACACACACACACACACACACACACACACACACACACTGTCGGAAATAAGCTTATTGTGCAGGAGTGAGTGAGTGCAGAGGATCAGCCACAAACAGATCAGCAAGTACAGTTGAAGATCTGGAGCAGCCGTGTGTGTGTGTGTGTGTGCGCGTGTGCGCGTGTGCGTGCGCGCGTGTGGTGTGTGTGTGTGTTAGTTATATAACATGTATTTGTAAAGCGAGCAGTCTCGGCAGTTAATTATCAGCGTGTGGCTCAGCCCTTGGTTGTGTTCTGAGTAATGAGAGGTGAAGGTGAAGAGTTCAGACGCGACTCGGTCACAGACGCCCTGAAGCACATTACTGTTATGAGTACGAACTGAATTTGTTCCTCAGTCACACTCTGGTTAAACGCTCAAGTGTTTCTCAAGGTTAAACCTTTTCAAGCTTATATTACAGCACGAAAACAGCGTTGTTTATCATACGGAGTTGAGCGAAGGATACGAAGCAGAGGCACGTGACCAAGGCGAGCAATGCAGTCAGCACCTGCAATCTGCAGCGACTCCGCCTTCACGTGAGCGTCCGTCTGTTACCGGGCCGATTCTACGACACGGCTGTGGAAGTATTGCTCTCCCCCGAGCAAACAGCAAAATGAAATAAAAACACAATCATTATATATTTATATTTCCGTATTTTCGTATTCAGCTGCGAACGGTTTGTACTCGGAAAACACACGGCGCTCCTGGAACAGCTTTTTAAAAATGAATAAATATGTAAAAGCCAAATATTCTGCATCCACCCTCGAGCGCAAACACTCTCACCACAAACAGGAAGTGTTTAATGTGTGTGCTGCGCTCTGATTGGTCGGGATTTGGTGATTAATTCTCTATAACAGCGGTCCTGACAGTAGCGCAGCTTTATATTAATGCGCTCGCTCTGATCTGTTACCGTTGCTATGGTAACGGCTCACTCACAGGGACGTGTACGGCGCACGCTCCGCGTGACAAGTGTGTAATCGTTGATATTTTGTAAGGAGATGTTTATTTCTGTGTCCTGTATGAAGGAGTGTCCAGTGTGAGTGCTGTGTAACAGGCAGAGGTAAAGCTGGAACTGGCTGGTGAGGGAACGACTGTTTATAGCTGCTATAACGTGAAGGAGGACAGGAGCTAGCTCATTCCATGAATGTTCCATGATGTAAAAATGATTGCTGAGCCTCTAACGTGCTGTTCGAGGAAAATAATCATCAGTGAGAGTGACTCCTGTCCATCACACCGCTGCGTCCGTCGCTCAGGGCTTCACTGTAACCTCACGTGCTGAAGTGTTTTATTCCTCACATAACGCTGAAAACATGAGAATAGCCAGAACATGTTTTATTTATTATTTATAGCATCCACATTAATGCACGCATCTCGCCCACGTGCGCTGCTCGGCCTCACACCACCTCTTAGCAGAACTGCACACTGGGGACTGGGGAGCACACCGAGAACTGCACCTCCGAGGGCTTCGTTTTCCGTTTGCATTCGCACCACCAGTAGGAACGCTGAAGTGGCGTAAGCCGGCCGCCGGTTGCTATAGTGACGCCACACTTTCTTTTCATATGAATGTTCTTCTGAATCTTGTGTTGCTGTGAACACAGGAAACTGACAGCAACAGGATTTAAGCTTGTTCATTTTCGTGTACCGTGTGTCGGTCGCGTGTTTCTATAGAAACGGGTCGTACCACTGCGCCATAGAATGGGGGAGACCAGGAAGTGATGCGTGCTGACTGTACATTCTTTATTTTACATTATAGAGTGATCCATGGTGGGAAATGGTTGATTGCTTAAAATATGTTAACTAACATGCTAGTGGCGATTGTTATCTAATAACGAGATGTCTTACATGATGGCTAAACAAAGCCGTGGGTGAGCACATGGACAAGATTTACTTTAATTACGATTATTATATTTTGCTTAGACATGTTAAAATCACGTCGTATTTCATCCATCACATAAAGGCTGAATAAAGCCTGGTCTTCACTGTCACTGCATTTGTCTGTGGGTTTTTTTTTCCCCACTTTATTATGCTAACATTAAGAGCGCTTGCTTTCCGATCAACATTCACTTATGCGACTGGTTCCTCTTGTGCTGGGAGGGTACCTTCCCTGAAGTAGGAACTAAAAAATGTCCCTCAAAGCAGCATTCTAAGCAACTATAAGGCACCAGAGGAACTTTTCATAGTTCTTAGAACTGTTGTAGGAAGTACCCCCTGTTTTGTGTGTTCACTCCACAGGAACTGGGAACGATTATAGTCCTTAGAAAGCTGTTTTAGGGCCTTTTTTGGCTCCTACTTCAGGGTAGGTACTCTCCCAGCATAACAGGAACCATGTGAGAGGTGTGTGTGTGTGTGTGTGTGTGGTGAACGGTCCAGACAGAAGTGTAGTGAGATTCTTTGAGTCGAGCTGTTGTAGTTTCTTTGTGAGTCAGTGTTCATGACACTAACAGGATAAAACTGACGGAAACTTAATAACCTTTTAAAGAAATCCGCACGACAGCGTGCGCTGGTTAACAGCTAAGAGGAGCTGAAGCCTGAGGTGCAGCGGCTGGCGGAGCAAAGAGAAATCAAACAAACAGGTGAAGGAGTTAGATTTAAACAGAAATGTGTGTGCGCTGCCTCTCATTACTCCCACAAATCCATATGATCGAAACATAAAGGAAGAGGAAGCGTGTTGTACTGAGAGTGGCAGCGTGAGGGGCGGATACATCACAGTGGTCCAAATCATCACTAAAATCGCTGGAATAAACATCAGTAGTGGATTTTCTTCATATTAATCAGCTGAATCCAGTTCGACTGGAAACATTCCGAGTCGGGTTCAGCCTTAAATCCATGTGGAACATGAGCCGTGTAAACGACAGCTCTGCGTGTTAGCGTTAAAAATGAAAGATAAAAAGCTAACAGAGAGAGCGTGAGGTCCAGACTTGTGACGGAAGGAGATACGGTGTGGGTTTGATGCGGTTTACAGCTCTTCAGCGGTCCTACTGCTGGTGTGAATGCAGACAGAAAAAAAGGCCGTGAAGGTGTGCAGTTCTTGGGGAAGCTCCCCAGGGGGTAGTTCCTCTCAAAAAGTCCCTGGAACTGTTTGGTCCAAAAGCGTGTCCTATAGAGTGTTGAGAACTGTTCCAGGAGCCACAGTTCTAACTGATTCCTGCTGTACGCCGGTGTGTCCTGCGGTGTCACCGGCTCTACCTGCTCTCACTTCACCTGTCATCGTTTTATTCCAATCTGGTGAGGAAGGAGAGCGCTTCAAGGAGGCTTTGTCGTGTGTAAGGGCCGCATCCCATTGTTTCAGAAGCGCTCGATCGCTTTGAAACTTCCTTGACTACCTAAAAATCTCCTGACAGGAATATGATGCGCAGTCTTCTCTCTCAATCATGTCAGCTACGCTTTCCTGACAGCGTGGCTTTGTATCCACGTGCCTGTGTAGGCTTTGTGCTCTAAATTTATTTCATGTAGTCTGAATCTGTCCAAAAACTTGTTTCCTGTTTATTAAAGCAAGCTGTTAATCAGAGAATCTCTGCTAATTTACGTGGGATGCTGTAGAGCAGGCGTCAGTAACTGGCAGGCTGCAGGCCGGATGTGGACCCAACAAAATATCCCTGCTTTTGGAGTCAAATCAAAAATACTGTTACAGAATCAATGAATACATGAGAAAACTGGCTGCATCTCAGACTCTGGTTTTCAAACTCTTCCTCTTCCTCCACAACTCATCCATAATGTAAACGCTGAGGTCCCCGGTATTACACTTTATAAACAATTTAT
The DNA here is from genome assembly GCA_030068235.1 of Notoglanidium macrostoma. NCBI lineage: Eukaryota > Metazoa > Chordata > Actinopteri > Siluriformes > Auchenoglanididae > Notoglanidium > Notoglanidium macrostoma. The sequence goes on along the minus strand of JAQQZR010000571.1, from coordinate 5,926 downwards.
TCTCGGAATACCGAGCGGAGCTTTATATCTGTCAGAGACTCAAACCTGACAAAACAAACACAGTGACAGATTAAACTGAATGCATTAGGGATTGAAATCTACACCAGCATTTCTTTAAAGCTGCTTTGGGGCAATGATTACGGTTAAAAGTGCCATATAAATAAAATATAATTCAGCTCAATATTTATAAATTCAAATCAAGGGAAGTTTAAGTTCAGAGCTTACGCTGTGGACGCAGGGCAGAGTGTGACGGTGCCGGAACCCGGATTCTGCCAGAGAACCAAGAAAAAATAGGCATGGAATCGTTTGGCGCGTGTTCTCTGTTCACTGATTCACCTGCAGGAGCAGAAACATCAGACTCTCCTCTGGAGACGAGGACCAGGATCATGGAAGTGTAGGGGTTTGAGCGTCTTCCATCCAAGGGCCCTAAATAATGACTCCTACCAATAAGGGTCTCATCGAGCATTCTCCGAGGGCCAAGGACTGGAGTGGACTGCCTCCTAACTTCCTGTTAGCGATGATGATGGACTACAGCTGGGGGCTTCTCTGTGCACAAAATAAAATGGGTTTGACGAGCACAGGTTAACGGGAGGTCGAGCAACTTTGCAAGCAAGACCCAAACTGTCCCCCTCAGCTGAGAGGAAACTGGTTCTGATTGTCAGGAACAACCCAGGAACCATGGAGGCACAGGCCTGCCATGAACTGGAAGCTGCTGGAACACCGTCTACAGTCAAGAGAGTTTTACGTCACCATGGACTGAGAGGCTGCCGTCCAAGAAAGAAGCTCCTGCTCCAAAATCCACACCTTCAAGCAGGACTAACGTTTGCAGCTGAGCACATGGACAAAGAAAAGTCCTTCTGGAGGAAAGTTTTATGGACAGATGAGACACGGATTGAGTTGTTTGGCCACAATGAGCAGAGGAACAGAGGAACCCTGTAGCAGCTGTTCAGCATGGTGGTGTAGCATCTCGCTCTGGGGCTGTTTTACTGCCAGCGGAGCTGCTGCACTGCAGAGTGGAGGGAGTCATGAAGAACCTCAGAACTCTTCAGCAGAACCTCAAACCATCAGCTAGACAGCTGAAACGGTTAAAACAGGACGACGACCCCAAACACACATCAGCGCTGGTTGTGAATAAAGTAGGACAACATTAAGCTTAACACAAGTCCTGACCTCAACCCCGTCCATAACATGTGCAGTCTGATTAAAGGTCGGGTCCGTGCAGGAAACACACACGTTTAACTAAACTCTAATAATTCTGCCCAGATCAGCCGTCACATGTCCAACCAGAAGCTGCAGAAGCTTGTTGATGGCCACCAAAAGCGTCTGGTCAAGGAGAAACCCACTAAGGGACATTTAACCAGATATTAGGTGTGCTGTGTGGATATTTTTGAGCCAGTGCTGATTTCAGAAAAAAGACAATAAATGAAAAGTTGTGCACCAAATTCTTGTTTTTTTTCTATTAAAGATGTGTGTTGTACAATCATTCTTCTACAGAAAAAGAAGAGTTCAGAGAAATCACTGAAAGCCCGATTATCTGGATGTAGATTTAGATCTTTAATGAAGGAGCCAGAGGCGAGAGTGGCGAGGAAACCCTCCCTGAGACGACATGATTTATGTAATGACGTTCTGCTCAGATCCTCTTCACTTCTGCATTTAAAAAATAGAAAAATAAAAAAAGAATTCAGGGCTGGAGCCGCAATCTCACGGCCCTGAGAAACATTTAAACAATTTCACTGAACAGATGAGATTTTATATGAAATTATAGGAGTTACTGTGCTCACAACAATATAAAGGTGAGGAGGAATGAGAAAATATATCAAGGTTTTAAAGCGTTAATGTGATCGAGGTCAAAGTGAGCCAATGAGAAGAAAGAACGAAAGTAGGTGCAAAGAAAGAAAGAAAGAAAGAATCCAGTGATGGACAACTGGCAGAGGAAAAGTAAGAAAATCGAGATGGTCGGATGAATAAAAAAAAAGAATAAAATAAATGAGGACTGAAAAAGAAGGCAAGCAAATGAAAGGAAGATGGTATAAAAATGAAATGAAAGAAAGAGGTGAAAGGAAAGAAAAGAAAGAATTAAAAAGAAGAAAAAAGGCTAACAGGAGAAAGGGAAACAAAAAAATGAATGAATGCAAAGATATGGAAAGATAAAGGAAGAAAAAATGATAGAAAAAATAAAAAAAAACGAATAAGGGCGCACAATGATGGAGGTATAAGAGAAAGATAAGAAATAAAGAAATGATAGAGCAAAGATGAAGAGAGAAAGAATTCCAATGGAGAATTGGCATAGAAAAAATAAGAAAATAGAGATATTGATGGATGAGTAAATAAAGAAGGCAGCAAGCAAATGAAAGAAGGATGGTATAAAAAAGAAAGAAATGATGGAGAAAGAAAGAACGAAATAAAGAAACGATAGAGCGATGGGAGGAAGAGTTTGATATTAAAGAGGCCAGTGCTTGTGCATGCGAGTGTGTTTGACTCGGCGTCTCGTGCTGATCAGCTCGGAGCTCGGCTTTTAAACGCCTTTTCATTTTCATTTATTGTGGATAAAAGAGGAGAAACAATCCGACGCTCCTCACTGCCGCTCTTTAATCCCAACACTGAGGCTCTGCGCGCTGTAGATAAAGTGATTTCACGCAGGGATCAGTGTTCCTCTACACGCTCCTCATGCCTGACATTTCAGCTGTCTGTGTGTGTGTGTGTGTGTGTGTGTGTGTGTGTTCAGCAGTGTGTTCAGTAAGAGCAGTGCTCCAGGAGGATCTGAGGAACATATCACCTGCAGTAGAGATGAAGCTGTTTTGTGTTCTGGTTAACCCAGGGGTGTCAAAACTTATTAGCACAGAGCTGGCATGGCTGCAGGTTTTCATTAGAATAAAGCAGGAGCCACACCTGAGTCTACTGAAAGCCAAGATGAACTGATTAAGCAGGTGGATCAGGTGTGGCTCCTGCTTTATTCTAATGAAAACCTGCAGCCACGCCAAGTCTGTGCTAATAAGTTTTGACGCCCCTCACCTGAAGTCGGCTGGGATTGGCTCCAGCTTTTCCACAACGCTTACTGGATTAGCCGTATCGAGAATGGATGGCTGGATGGATGAAAAATGGAGTATCAACCTTATTTTGCTACACAGTTGTGTGATGACCTGAGAAGTGTTCACACTGTTATCAAGAAAATTATGTAGCCCAGTGCGAACACGCCAAGTTAGGAAACACACTAACGCTGCCTTCTCAAGCGAGTTCACCCGTCTGCATAATCGTAGATTACTGCTTGAAAAGTCGTTTGGTGTAAGGCCAGAGTAACTCTCTGACTAATGACACACTGTCTTTAGTGTGTGTGTGTGTGTGTGTGTGTGTGTGTGTGTGTGTGCGTGTGTGTCAGACTTTTAACACTAAAGTCTTCTAGTGTATGGTCTGCCTGATGCAAACCAGCGCTAGTGATTCCCCTAACTGATGAAAAATATTACCTCATGTTTAGCGGTCAGGTTGCAGTGAGCACTGATTACAATGTAAACCACACTGCCGTTAAATCAGCTGAGTGAGTCTCTCTTAAAGTTAGCCAGCTTGCAGGAAGACGCCGGGGCTCATTACGCTGCTGCGCGCGAGGAAATCCACAGTTCGTGCTATTCTCACTGAAGAGCGAAACCCAGTCGAGACAAAATCAGAGTTCACTCACGCTGTTACAGATGTGCTCAATCCGGAGGATGAACAGACAGCTGGGCATCACAATTAAAACCCTGTAGGCTACACACTCACAAGCTCAGCACTTCCAAGACACGTGGCGTGCAGGATGAAGTCCCTGGAGGATAACTTCCTGTAGGAGCAGGCGATCCGGACCACGATCAGCATCTAACGAGCGAGCTGTTCTGTCAAACGTGGCTTCGTTAGCTTTGTCAGAATTCGTTTGATATCACAATATAGAAGAGTTTAAAATAACTTGCACGTCCAACTGAACATGAGCACACTTACACCTCAGACAAACAGGAAGCACTCTCTGGAGCACATCACTATAGCGCTCATTAGCGTTCAGGCCAGTGGATTAGCGCCAACATTGTTAAACTAAACCTCCGATAAGAAACGTATCACCGCGAGCTCTCGGCCCCGTGACCGTGAAGCACGTGGCCTCACACTCCTGTGTAAACGAACGCAGGCCGTTCTAAATTACTGCATCCCAAATTCTAACTGAGCAAATCTCTGCTTCTAAACTCACACAGGACTGGTTACAACAAAGCTTTTTCACAAACTCCAATAATTACTAAACAAAAGAAGAAAAATGAAAGGGATTATGGTCACTGGAGTCATTTTAGGCATATCGTATATGGTGTTACTGCCGATTAATATATTATTAATATTAGAAAGGCATTCATGAAATATATTATTATTATATATATTATACATATATAATATAAGGCTAAAGGGTCTTACATAACTATGAAAAAAAACCAGTCTAAAATAGAGAATAAAACACAATGGTGGGGATAGCAAAGAAGGAAAGAAAGAAGAATCCAGTGATGAACAGATAAAAGGAGCAAATGAATAATTGGACTGAAAGAAACAAATAAAATAAACGAATAGATCGAATCATTTAACTGAATGGATTCACTTGACTCGAATCACTGAATCGACTCAGCTGGACGAGTCGTTTATGATGAATCAGTTTTATAATTGTTCTCTGAGAGCTTTCTCGCATATCCTGTAAAAGTTTATTTTAATTTAATGCAGGAGTGAAAAATACACCAGAGTTTTACATCATTACTATTCTGCCATATTTATACTTCACTTCCGTGTTATTAAATTGGATAATTGTAGTCTTTCTTAGTTACACTTACAAAAAAATGCACTTTCTACACTTATATTTTTAATGTAGATCTTCTGAGGACTTGTTATAAATCTGAAAACGGTCTAGAATCCTGATAATTCTTCACCAGACGTCACCTTCTCATGCTACACAGTGTATAGTTAGCGGTGTGTGTGTGTGTGTGTGTGTGTGTGTGTGTGTGTGTGTGTGTGTACACATTTTACCTCAGTAAAATGTTTCAGAAGGCATGAACTCTAATCTGATTTGAAAAAGCATGCTAAGGTATTGCTGAGTTTGACTAATTTGCTAATCTTAACTAGCTATATTTGACTAAGCTAACCGCTAATTCCAGGTTAGACTAGCATCAGTTCCAGGAGCTATGCTAATGCTAAATATTAGCACACTTGCAGATGTTTTATATGAAAACATGACATTAGCTTAATTTCATCAGTAAAAATGTCTATTTTTTTACCTTTTACTACTTTTTTAACTGTGTAAGATTTTGCTTTGCTCCACTTGGAGACATTTCTCAGTCCTTTTTGCATTGTTTGGACTGCAGAAAGAAGAAAAAATTATATTTTAAATATATTCTGTATTGTGTATGTAGGCAGAAAATGTTGACATGTTTTTATTTTGAGATGGAACACAACAGCCATGTTTTTATATGTGAGAATTTCTAAAAATACATTTTCTGAAGATTTTCTGAGTGGATGTAATGCTGTCAGGTGAGGGGAGACGTGCAGGGAGACCTCCTGCTTCCTGAGTTTCAGCTTCTGTTGGTTTTGTTGTCTGATCACAATGATAGATTTGTGAATAATGTTGATTAGCTTCAGAAGTGTGTGTGTGTGTGTGTGTGTGTGTGTGTGTGTGTGTGTGTGTGTGTGTGTGTGTGTGTTTGCTGGGAGTTTTTCCCTCTACACGCTGGTGTGAATCCATGGTGTTAATGAAGCGAGAGGAAACAGAACATTTACAGCTCTGACACGTTGAAAGCTAACATCTGCGGTTCGACTGCAGCGCGACGGCGTCTCTCTCTCTCTCTCTCTCCCTCTCCCTCTCTCTCTCTCTTCTCTCTCTCCCTCTCTCTCTCCAGCCCCTTCTCTCTCTCTCTCTCTCTCTCTCTCTCTCTCTCTCTCT
>JAQQZR010000570.1:0-13941 GCA_030068235.1 Notoglanidium macrostoma | reverse complement strand
CTAAGACATTGCCCTGTCGTTATTTGTATAGATATCCAACTTCATATTGAGATCTGATGTATCTAATGTGTTTCTTTTAAGTGTTCCTTTAATTTTTGTGAGCAGTGTATATATAATGTGTGTGTGTATAAATGGAGTTGCTAGGTACTGTTGTTAAGGCATTACGATGGCCTATATGGCACCTGCACAGGAAATAATGGATTTGAGGCACATAAGTCAATTTCACAAATTATCTGCAATCACAAGTGCTAACGTGCATGATATGTAAAGTTCCAGTCATGATCTATGAGCACAAGTTGAAAAGGAGTTGCTTAGTTCTGGGGCTTTGGAACATTATAAATAGCCAAAGTCTGTTTATATTATTGTTTACAGGTTTCAAGGGTGTTTGTAGGCTCTGTACATTTTGGATATTTTGTGCAAGCATGTCACACATTGTAATGAATCTTTAATGTGCAATAATCGTGATTTTAATGAAATCCATTGCTTTTCCGCTCATGACTTTTATTTTGAAATGTCGCGGACTGTCAAAAGCCAAGTTACTGCATGAACGAATCACTGGAACATGTACAAATCTGTGAATGTTGCTTGTTTTTGCCATATTTTAATAGAGTAGATACAGAAAATATCAGTGAATGTCTGGCGAATATTGAACCCACTGCTAACTTTACTCCATTCAATGCAAATTATGCCCTCCAGCTGAGAAAATGCTGTCAACATCTTTATATTTGGCATTGAGGTAATCCAAAAGTAACGGAAAGTAATCAGTTACATAAATTTTGTGTTAAATGACTACATTTTTTAGCAGGTAATTAGGAATTGTATCGTAATACATTTTTAAAGTAACCTTCCCAACTGCGAACAACCGAAAAAAAGACGCTGGTGATCAGGACAAAAACGCTATATACACTCACCCTTTGGTCGCAGCACCACTAAATAGGCTTCCGCTGAAGCCAGTCAACTTTCTAAAACCACCAAATCTCAACCAAAGATTATTCTTTGCGATGTACGATTGTGCATGTGACAAGAAATTTGGGCCGAATATCGTACAGTGTAAACCTGGCTTATGCCAGAACAGCAATAAAAGCAAAAACCAGAATAATTCCAGAGGCGGAACTGACTACAGTCCAACAATTAACCTTCAGCTCTCATAACCAACAGACACATGCTTACACTCAGGTTGCGAGACTACATTGCACGAAACTAGTTTATATCCATCAGTCTGCCAGCGCTGTATAAATTCATCGAGTTTCACGTTGTCCCTCTATCTGAAATTCTATGGTACTACACCAAAAAAAGGGCCGCGCCGACTGCAAAAGCAAAGGGAAGAAAATGGCGGACATACCCGTGGACACGTGACTTCTTTGTACCGTCGATGTACGTTTTGATAAATATTATACATAATTATTCACAATTTCATGATTTAATAAACTGAGTCGCTTAGGTTTGGTCACAAAGCATTAAAACATAACATAAATACGGGAGGTTATTTCGATGGCGTGTGATGGCAGCCATTTTATGCAAACCATGCACAGCCGAGCAGGGGCGCACACCGAATCGGGTAAATGAAACTAAACTTGTAATTGTAAGCGGTGAAACGTACCGATTCCTCCTCTTTCTCCATCCCCGTTGGCATCTGTGGTACAGCCCGATTAATAGATGCATATTCGTGCAGGTCAGGTAGATCCTCACAACGGAAGACGGGTAGCGGCTTGGAAGCGTCCAGCGCCCGTGCCCGAAACGATAATTTACTCATTTTCTATAATACGAGATACAACATAAATTTATCCGGTCTCTAACGTTCACCATTGATTTGAATACAGCTGACATGAAAGATTTTATTTCGTGACACCCAGAATCTACGTTTAAATTGACTGTAGGTATAATATGGCGGAGCGAGCGAAACCGGGAAAGCCCGGATCTCGTTCGCTCTCTCTCGGTCTACTTTTCCCAGTGGCTCCGGTCTCTTTCCCTGGTTCACTACGCCATAGCCAACATGGCGGACATTAAAAATTCGTTAAGACCCCGTTCGCTCTTCACGGCCCAACCCTCTTATCACACGGCAGCCATTCCCACAAGGTTTACTGAGACTGCGCAGTGCGTATGCGTCCTGAGTGCTCCTAAACCAGAGAAGCGGATGTGCCACCTTTATACTATTAAAAAAGTACGAAATATTGAAGGTATTTTATAAAATTATATGTCTACATCATGTGCCTGTGACAGATGATCTACAATTAAATCAAAAACAAGTAATCCAGAGCATTGTATGTTCGATTAATTATTTTGTCAACTGTGTTATAGACAAAAGTTGTTATAGAATTCATGAATGAGATACGACACATTTGATAAAACATGTGTTTGAAAGTTTTTTAATCGATTCCCCAGGGATTTTGAGTTTTTCTGTCTAACTGATTTGAAAAAAATGAAATTTGAGCTTGATAATGGATTTTCTGTAGGCTGATCTCATCAAGGATGAATTTTTTTAAACATAAATACATATTACACTGAATTTAGTGTTATTCAACATCCATATATGACTCCCCTCTCTAGAAATGTCCCCCATAATTTTTATTGCAGTTTAGCCAACATTTAAAAGATTTATGACACAAAAATTACATGCAACACAGTTGACAGACAAAGTAACACAGTTGACAGGAGTAACACAATTGACAGGACACATTAGGAGAATGTGTTTATTTATTTAATGTGTTTACCTTTATTTAATATAAAATTGTGCTATTTTGATGCCACAGATTTCAAGATGTAATTAAGCATCACAACTTTAATGTTTTCGGAATGTTTACGGAAGCTAATAGCAACATTGGATACAACATTAAACAATTACATATTCCACATTTAAAGTTTGACAGACTGTTGGAAGCTCATGGCAATATTGAAAATTTTTAATCCATAGTCCTTTCCATAAAAAAAAACATAACTAACATTTTAAAAGGGGAAAGCTCTTCTCCTCTTGCCTTTACTTTCCGCCCTCTCTGCTACCGTCTCATCTGTCCTTTTTATAATTTCTTTTGTCCTTTCTTCCTTCCTCCCTTCTGTCCTTCTTCCACGCCTTCCTTTCATCCTTTCATCCCTCTCTCCCAAGTTATTGAACAAGTAACTCATTAATCAATGGAAAAATCAAACATCATATCATTAATTCAAACATATGTTAATACTGAATTATTCTCATTCACAAACAGTCCTTTCCAACTCACCCTACTCATAGTCTATTTTATCTTCTATTTTCTTTTGTTCTTTCGTATTTCTTTTGAGTTCACATTTCTGAGATCTCGGACCATATGTCTCTGTCAATCGCCACATGACGTGAAATCACAGGACTTGGAGGAGGGATCATTCCGATGATATCATGCAAGTACCATAGGACATCAACCCGTCTTGATCAGAAAAAGCGGTTGACTCCAATCCGGTGCATACATTTTACTTTGACATGAATTTCAATCACCTCTTGAATAATTCCATGATAAATAACTATCACATTTAAGAGAACACCACTGGCCGATGATGTCGGAATTTTGCCAAGGAAATTCAAACAGCTTCCAACTGTTATCCTCCTGTATGGGTGCTGTTGCCTCAAACTCAAAGGTAAAGGTTTTGGAGTTATAACATTGGCACTCCAGGGTTTGTCTGGTTGAGCAAAGACAGCTCACATCACGGTAACTGATTTGTCTCAGGGTAACTGTTACTACTTGGTGAATGCGCATGGTTGACGTCACCACCGGGAGACTGTCAGGCATGTTCTTTGTGGCTTCATTTACACTATTCTCACTTATGTAGAACAGTTTCACTTCAGTCTGTTCATTCACCAGTATGTTGAAAAAGAGCTCAGCGTTTGGTATGTCTTTCCCTTGGCTGACAAGCCGGTCAGCAGTCCTTTTGAGGAGGCCTCCAACTCCATCTGGAGAACCCTTACCATGGCTCGCCTCAAAAAAGTTCTAGGTGCCTGATTGGAACCCCCACTGGTGCAGCTTTGTACAAAACAGATAGAAATGGCCTTTTTGCCTGTATTGTGTGCATGGCCCATCACTGAAGAAGTGCACCACGGTCACATTTGGGTAGGGAGCCTTGACCAGATCAAGTATTGGGGATAGATGGGTCCATATGGCTATGGAGCCCTTCTCTTTTGATGAGGTAATTGTACCAAAGTAGACATGATCTTCAATTCCACCAACATGTAGAAATCCAGTATTGAGTGTTGCCTGCTGCTGGTTCAATGCAAAATGTATGGCTTGGATTTCAGAGGAGTGCTTGCAAGCTTAGTTTTCGGAGAAATCTACATGAATTAGACATCCATGCTCTTTCATACTCCTCTTTAGTTCCCGATAGTAAGCGAATTGCTTTTTTATGTTAAAGAGGTGTCTTCTGAAGTTTTTAAGTTGGCATTGGAAGAGCTCTAGCAGGTTCTCCAAGGTCATCTCCATCCTCTTTTTCACAGTTATTTTGAGAGACACTTTTTCCTTTTCACCTTGCTTGTTCTATTTCTCTCTGAGACACTTGACTTGACTTGACTTGACTTGAGAATCGTATCTGTTGCCCACTGTGTGAAAAAAACACTTGTTTGCAAATCCCCATTAGTTGCAACTGGAAAGTTTCTCTCTTTGCAGTTGGGAAAATCACTGTACATGCAGTCCTTCGAGTTTGAGTCACAGCATATTGACTCTACCATTTACTCCAAGCTTTTGCTCCCAGTGAGTTGGAGAGACTGTAGCTTCTCTACAAGAAAACTGAGGTTTTCATGTAACTTGCATAGACAGGTCTCTCTGTCTGCAATATTGCCACAGAGGAATCTTTTGTTCAGGTTTCTCATGGTGTCATTTAGGAACATTTTTATTTCTTTAATTTCCATCTTGTTGTTGTTAGGGATTTTCCAGCTGTTAAAAGACTGGTCTCATCCCTCATCAAGAAGGACACAACTTTGTCACTCAGTTTATAGCTTAGGGATTTGTACTTCAACTTGTTGGAGAAGATGGGTATCTCACTGTGATTCTGCTGTTTTCTTGAAATTGCAAGAGTCTTCTGAATTCTTTTTTTGCACTTGTATTTTTTCAAGACCCTTCCTGACACTATACCGGCTATGGTCTGCCTAGATGTTTTGTGTTTGGTACAGGCATAATTTTTTGCGGATCTTGTCCACTAGGGCATGGTGGAAAACTAATGTTCTGTGCACTTCTCTAGGTACAGGAAACCTTCCTAACAGGCACTTGGTTTTTGTTTTTGGTGACTCTGAATCTTTCTGTAGTCTTGTAAGTATTTTCCTGAATTTATCTATTTTCTTTTCTGTTGTTTGAGTGATTCCTTCAGAACCTGAATCTCCCTGTATAATTTGGACTCCCTTCTCTTGACTTTCTTCCTTCCAGCATTTCTCTGTCTGAAATTATACACAAAGCATTACTTTATTTATCATGTCTTCATTTATGCTCACTGAACAGAATGAAAATAAGCCATTACTTTAGTCTTAATAATAATTTCATAATCAAATATATTCTTAAATCTGTTTCGTGTTGTTCAATAAACCTCTACCTTGATATCTGAGGCTGTGGATCAACTTGAGGACTCTGGGGTGGAGTACACTGGTTCTCTACCACTTTCTTTCTTTCTCTGCTCTGGCGTTGGGCTCTTCTCCAATATGCTCATTTCCTTCTTTTCTCCCGCTCACTTAAATCTTTCACTGCCTTCACCTTCCCTAGCTTTTTGTTCTCATGCCATTTCTCTGTGTGTTTCTCTAAATATGAAGCCCTTCTCTGAGGATCAGCATCACGCCGAGTCCTGTACTGGCGCTGCTTCTCAGCAGAAGATAATCATCTCCCTAATACATAAATCACTCTGTTTAAAAGTGTATGTAACACTGCTATTGTAACATGTGAATGTAGTGATTTAAAAGAGCATTTTTACAGTTTTCCAACCTTGTTACGGATCAAATTACACAAATGTCAGCAGGAACCCATCCTTTCAAACTACTGAATCATATCAAAATGATCCATACTTCATGAAATTATTGTTTTGTTGATACGAATATATTGCTGAATTGATTGTAATTGCATTTTAATTAATTTAAATAAATTTAACTAATTAATTCATGCAAGTTCGCTATAATAATAGTTAATGAATGAATTTTTTTTAATTAAAAACACTCAGCGTAAATATAAACTATGACAATAAACCATGCCAACATTGTCAGCTGTCTTAATCTCTGTCAACCGTGTTACACTTGATGGGTAATACAGTTGACAGGTAACACAGTTGGCATTTTAAAATTTTAGGCCCTTGTGATAACTGCTAGGTGCTAACATGTCACCTCATGACCTTAATCAACTTTTGTTTAAACAAACTTTCTTTACATTTTTGTAAATATAATAACTAAAGCAACTATACAAGAACATGCTGATAACACAGTTGACGAGCAATTAACCCACTCTATGTGCAGACAATAATACTGATGAAATATTGAAGAGGAGAAGAAGAAACTTACCTCACTGCTTTTAAAATTTTCTCCAGTGAAGGAAGTGACATGATGTGGTGTTGGTCACATGACTTTGGAGCAAACCAATACTGAGTCACAGGGGTTTTGTCAATGGGTAACACAGTTGACAGAGATTTCTCGGACACACAGAAAGTGAATAATTTAATGTATATTAATGAGTCAAATAGTTTTTAATGCACCTTTCCCATGTTTTAATAATTATATTGAACAAAAAATGATGAAAATAATATACAAAAACATGTATCCTAGTGTTAATTTGAAGAGCAAAACTTGACCACTAGCAAATCGGACAGCACATAAAAAAGAAAATTCCAATATAGAGTATGCCTTTTCTGCTAAATAAATGTTGGAACCTGTTCACTTTTGGATTAAATTAAAAATAAACGTGCCCCAATATAAAATTGATCATTGCTTGAAGTAAATATTTAGCTAAATTTATAAATAAGACCTGTGGACATGACATGTACCCCTAATTATAGAATGACTCTGGTACAAATTTTTTGGGGTGATCCTGTCATGATAGGAACAGTCAGGGATCCACTGTCTGCAGTAGTTAATAAGTTGCAGAAAGCTGAGCATGCCTTTCTGTGTGCTTGGAGGAGGAATGTCATGGATGACTGCATGACTGTCCTCGGAGAGCCACCTTTCACCAGCAGACAGGATACAACCCAGGTATTTGACTGAGGGTTGACACCACTGAAGTTTATAGAACAAGATCTTGAAACCACAATGAGGCAGGTGTTTCAGGAGGAGCAGTGAGCCTTTTCTGCAGGTCTCCTTACTGCCGTGAGCAGTAAATCATCTGCATATTGAATAAACACTGAACCAGCAGGTGGAGCAATTTCAGCCAATGTTTCTCTTACGATGACAGAAAACACATGAAATGAGTCCATGAAACCCTGAGGAATGAACATCTGTGTGTACTGCCTCACCTTGAAGGTGAATGAAAATAATTTTAGTGACTCCTCATGCACTGGGATGCTGAAAAAGTTAGAACACAAATCGACAACAGTGAAAAACGAGTGATGTGCAGGAATAGTAGTAAAAATGGATGAAACATCAAAAACAACAGGTGCTACTGGAATCACAAGATCATTAATGCTCCTCAAATCCTTGTATAAAACACCAGCCATTAAATTAACTGGATTTACAGGAGTGTTATAAGCAGAAACTGTTGGAATCATAACCCCCTGTGCCTTCAGTGAAGAGATTACTTCAGAAATTCCTTCTTCCTTCTCCGGAGATAACAGGTACTGTTTGAAAAACACAGGCTGAGTTGTTTTGAGCTGAGCACAATAAGGTGTGCAGTGAACGAATCCAACCTCATTGCAATGCTTTGCCCAAAGTCACTGAGGCACCTCCTGTAGATGTTTGGGTATTTCACATGTTATGCCCAATACTCTTGAGGTCACCTGCTGAAACAAAGCCATATTAGAATTTTTCTGTGTATCAACATGCATGTGACTCTGCTCAAAGGAGATAGAGAGACTTAATTTAAACGATAAATCTCTACCCAACAGGTTAAATGGAGAAGATGGAATTACAACAAAATGGTGTATTAAGAAAACTGTCAGGTCCTCAGTGGATCGAAGATGTAGTGGAGGAGTCTTTGGACACTGTACTGGAACCCCATCAATTCCCACATAGTAAACAGTCGCTGCCGAAACAGGACCTGAATAAATCTTAGCGCTCAGCAAAGAACTCATCACCCTGTATCAACAAGAAAACAATACGATTGGTTATTAATCAAAAGTTCAACAACAGCCAGTTCAGAGTGAGATTTAGTCAAAACAGCACTAAGAAGTGAATCATTTGGTGTTCCACTCTGTGTTCCCTGTGATTCAGCTCGAGTCATTATTGGAACTGAAGCATTACTTGGTGGGGATGACAACATAGGTGGGTATACTTTCAGTTTTGCATCAGCTTTCTTCTTCCGAAATTCTCGTGTCCAGTGACCAGGTTTGTGACAATAGTGACATTCACCAGATAACTTTTTGTGTGTTTTTGTCCCCTTAGATTGGTGACATGCAAACAAATATCTGCCTCACTATGTGTACCTGAAGGCTTGATTACATGTGCTCCAGCAACTTCCATTTCCCAAACATGCTCTCAAAAAATTGTTGTGGAGTCATTTTAATCAGGCCCAGCTTAGTAAGTCTCAGAGCCAGTGCATGGTCTGTGCCCATATTATACAAACAAGCCTGCATGTTCTATCCACTCAGCAGTAAAGCATCTCACATATGCAGAACAGTATTCACTAGGTTATTGTTTACTGTTAGTGGCATGTGACAAGTCACGCTGACTTGCATTATACTTTAGTAAAAACTCATGCAGCTCATGAGCCCAAAAATAAAAATCCTGTCCAGCCGCATTACTGAAAGGCAATCTGTTATTATATGTTTTTAAGGATTCCACACCATCAATGAGTTCAGCTTTACAGAAGTGATTTTTAAGACATTTTAAAAGCATCTTCAAAAATCAGGCCCAGTTAATTGTCCATAGTGAGTGAGTTGTCTTAAACTAATACAAATTCATGCGTATTTCTAGGATCTGGGTTATGTCAGAAAGGCTACACAGATGTACTTGAACTACAGTGCACCCGGAAAGTACTCACAGTGCATTACTTTTTCCACATTTTGTTATGTTACAGCTTTATTCCAAAATGGATTAAATTCATTTTTTTCCCCTCAGAATTCTACACAGAACACCCCATAATGACAATGTGAAAAAGTTTACTTGAGATTTTTGCAAATTTATTTTTTTTAAAAATGAGAAAGCAAATGCACATGTATTCACAGCCTTTGCCGTGAAGCTCAAAATTGTTCTCCTCTTCTTTGTCATGGGGGTGCTGCTGAGAAGATTAGCAAGGTTGTGTATAAGGCGCCTAATAGGAGCCAACCCTGGGGTTGAACCCAGGGATCTAGTGTCTGATATGTATCCTTCTTTGCCTCTTTCTTCAATTTCCTGCCCTATGTGAACAGTTTCCCTTGGTGGAACAGAGGACTGATCCAGGGCTGACCTTGCAATGCCTTAGGGGTCTTCTCCGGAGTCACTTTCAACTCCACCTCCTGGCTCTGATTCTGGGGACTCAGATCCTGAGGAGTCTGGTTCCTCTCAAGATTCTGAGTTGGGTTGTGGTTCAGGTGGTCCTGCCCCTTCTTGGGCTATTGGCCTTTCATCATCACTGCTATCTCCATCCTACATTTACATTTATACATTTATGTCATTTGGCAGACGCCCTTATCCAGAGCGACTTACATACATCTTATTTTATCCAAGTGAGGAGTGAAGGTTAAGGGCCCAGCAGTGGCAGCTTGGCGGTGCTGGGATTTGAACTCACGACCACTAGTCCAACGTCTTAACCACTGAGCTATCACAGACCCCCATCCTCTTGCAGGGGTTAAGGTAACTCTCTGTTTGGAACCCTGGTGCAGTGGTTGAGATGGTCCTAAGTATTACTTCCTCTTACCTTGACTGCTGTTGGTGTGGCGTGTGTCATCTCAAAGGGTCCTGTTCTTCGGGGCTCATGCCACCTATGAAGGAAAGTGCAGGTATACACTTGGTCACCTGAGTTTATTGAATTCGCTGGCTTTTCCTCTGTTTCATGCCTCTTTGCTCTGTTCAGTTCCTGCAAATAGATTGCTTGGTGTATTCTAGTCATTTGCTTAATATATGCTCACAGTTCACCATAGGGTCCTCTAAGGTCTGGGCTTGGCATAGGCCTTCCAGTGAGTAACTCATGTGGAGTCAAATGAGTCTCACTGTGGGTTTGGGTTCTGTAGTGCATCAAAGCTAGCAGTAATGCAAATACCCAATTCAAACCAGTTTGCCTTGAGATTTTTGGTGTTTTTGCTCTTAGCGTGCCATTCACTCTTTTAACTATACTTTGAGACTGTGGTGACAAACACATCCCAGCTTCCATTTAGTTCTCAACCAAGCTCTCAATCTCAGCCCTTCATAACATTATATTGAGCACAGATTTCGCACTCTCTCAAGGTTTTGTCTACATGTGCTTGTAAGTATGGAGATCAGTAACCTTGTCTTTAAATTTTTTGTAAGACCTCCCCCTTTGCACAATGGCCTAACCCATGCACATCACTGATCAGAATGGTAACAAGCACCAACCGACTGACAGGCCTTCACAATTGTGACATAGTCCATATGCATTTGTCACAGATCCCTGTTCTTCCCCCAACTGTTTTTCGTTTGGGGGAGCCCTATGGCTAAGATGTCATCTAGCATGATATGGGGCTGTACTGTCACTGTGGGGGCCATAATGGTCATGGAACTGCCTGTGGCCTCCCTTGCTGCTTTGTGTGCAGCCACATTTCCCTTAGTCATTATCTTTATCCACATCATTACCTTTTTTATATGCCTGGCAATTGACAATGGCTAGTTTATGAGGCCTCATCATAGACATCAAATTTGTGATCTTTGACAGGTGCTGTGTCAGGCAAAGTTTCTCTGCTTCTACACTGCTCTGAATAAATGACAACCACCGTGAGCATAGGCGGAGTCTGTGAATATGTTTGCTGTCTATCCTGCAGCCAACTGACATGCCTTGGCTAGCACCTTAAGTTCTGCTTTCTGCACTGAGCATTGTTGTGGGACCTTAACTGCTTGTACTACCACAAAAGTGTCATCTGATGTTTGTTGCTCAACTGAATACCTTACATGAGTATCCATATGGTCCCTAAAACATAAACCATCAACAAAATATGTCACATCTGCATCCCTAATCGGTGCGGACTCCAGGTCAGGCCTTGGTTTGTAATAAGCTAGCAACTTTGCCACACAATTGGAATGGAATGTACTTAGCTGGATTGACTGCTGTGCATCTAGTGATCGTGATGTCTGGGTATGTAAGAAAGGTGCAATGCTGTAGTGTTCTGGCTGATGTAAACATGAACTTGCCCTGCTGTAGCAAGTCTTGACACTTTATGATGTGTATGTATGAAAACCGGATACCACATCGTCAGTGTCGATGCCTTTTTATTTGCATAATGTATGGCTACCACTCCCTGATAACATGGAGGCCAACCTTGTGCTACCCCATCCAATTTCATGCTATAGTAAACTATAGCATGTTTCTGTCTTCTCTTGCACGTTTCCTGCATCAACACTGCCGAGGCATAGCCTCCACTCCTTGATTCTGTGGCTGGGATATGGCTGGGATGTGGTACGTATGTTGGCTATGTACAGGTGGAACGGCTTGGCATAATCCAGAGTCGCTAAGACTGGTGCTGTCTTGTTCCTGTTTGATCGATTCAAAGGCTACCAGTGCATCTGATGTCCAATCCAGTGATGCTAACAACTGTTGTGACCCTGCTGCATTCATTATTGCCCTGAAGCAGGGCAACCTTGATTGCATAGTTTTCTGTCAAGTCCACACTAAACCCTGTCATGCCTAGAAATGTCATCATCTGACCCACTATTATTGGCTGGGGCACCTTACTAATACCTTCCAACTGTGTAGGTGCTATCACTCTTGTTCCATGGGTCCATCACTTGGCCTCTACTTGTTACTCTACTTGGGGTTGACAATATTGCAACTTAGTCAGCGATGCCTTATGTCCACCTTGTGCCAGTCTAGTGAGAACTGCAATTGAATCTCTGTGACTCCTTTAGAGAGGAGGAGCAAACCAAGAGGTCATCGACATATTGCAGCAAGTTCCTCGTGATGTCCAATTCTGCTAGCTCTTGCTTTAGGACTTCTTTAAAGATGTGAGGTGAGTGTTTGAAGCCTTGGGGCATTCTGGCATAACTGTATTGCTGTCCTTGGAATGTAAATGCGAACAATTAATGTGATTCCTCAGCTAGGGGTATGATGAAGAATGCTGAGAACAAGTCTATGACTGTAAAGTACTTTGCATCTGGGGTCACGTTGGACAGGAGCATGTGTAGGTTAGGAACTTAGGCTGGGTAGTCTTCTACTACTTTATTTACTGTCTTTAAGTCATTTACCAGTCTCCACTTTGTCTGCCTTCTGTACTGCCAGGATGTCAGTTCTGTGCCTTCCTCAGTCATTTCTTGTCCTAGGCTCACCATCTCTATTCCTGCCATTGATACCTATACCTGCTCTGGAACTCCCTTAGCTGACATTGGATTACAGGATCTTCATCATTGTGCCATCCTCAGAATACAACAACAGTGGATTTGAGGACTAATTCCATCTTACTGTTTTTGCTCTCTTCATCATTGGTTCAAAACTTTTTGATGTAAACCTTTCTCCTATTAATGTACGTCCTCTCATTTCCTTTGCATTGGTGTAGATGTATTTTCCCCAAGTACATAGCAACTCTCACAGTGCTTCATAAATACCTCCTATCCAATAGACTTTGGCCACACCTGCTATTGAACTCACCCTATTCACCATTTGCATGGCTACTCTTCTTTTGTCAATGTCCACTCCATCTGGTGTATATCAAATCTGTAAATTTAATTTGCACAATGCATCTCTTCCCAGACATCCCTCTCCTTTTTCTTCAGTTTCTTTTCTGTCTTCTTATGTCTCTCCAGGGCATGCATTAGGTGCTCCAGGAACTCTTGCCTTTTGCGTATATACCCACTACATTGTGACGTGTGCTGCGTGACCGTATGCATGCAGCGGCCCCTCCGGATCCGAAATCATGCTTTTTTGTTTTTAAAATCATGTTTTCTCTTTTTATTTTGTTTTCTTGGCGTAACTCCGATGGCACATTGACACCAAAAAAACGGTGATTGTGTCTACCCACGAGAAACATTACTGGATATAAAGAAATACTCAGAAAAATTTGTCCTGCGGGACGGCCTTTTGGAAACGCTTCGCGTCCTCGGGTTGCTATGGAAACCAGGCCTCCAGTCCTCGGCATCGCTTGATGCCAGGAACCGGGGGAGGGTCCGTCAAAAGCGGTGTGCGAGGAAGCGGAAGCGGGGCAAGCAGGTGGGGGTCCACGCGAGGCTAAGAGCTAATCCTATCCGACCCCCCCACCAACAATAATACTTTCTAACGTATGTTTTCTGGACAATAAATTGGACTATATCCGACTCCAGCGGACTACCCAGCTCGAGTTCAGAAATTGCTGTGTCATTGTTTTCACGGAGACATGGCTCAGCGACAGAGTTCCGGATGTGGCTATTCAGCTAGCCGGGCTAACTGTGTATCGAGCCGACAGGAAAGTAGCTCTGTGCAGTAAGACTCGCGGTGGTGGCTTGTGTGTTTATATAAACACGGAATGGTGCAAGAACTCTATGCTAATATCTAGCTACTGCTCACCGCTTTTGGAGTTTGTGACAGTTAGATTCAGACCTTTTTATTTCCCCCGGGAATTCACTGCTGTGTTCATTATCGGAGTGTACATTCCCCCCAGCTCTAAAGCTAAGGATGCACTCTGGGAGCTGTACAAGGCTGTTAGCGATCTACAGAATATTCACCCCGATGGACTGTTTATTGTCGCTGGAGATTT
>JAQQZR010000569.1:0-13943 GCA_030068235.1 Notoglanidium macrostoma | reverse complement strand
CCACACACACTCACATTCATACCTATGGGCAATTTAGAGTAGCCAGTTGACCTAATCTGCATGTCTTTGGACTGTGGAAGGACACCGGAGCACCCGGAGGAAACCCACGCATGCACAGGGAGAACATGCAAACTCTGCACAGAAAGGTGACCCAGGGATCGAACCCAGGACCTTCTTGCTGTGAGGCGACAGCGCTAACCACCGCATCACCGTGCCACCACATGTTTTTTTATGTTTGTTTGTATTAAGGTCATTATTTGAACTTAATTTTAGTAGCTAAGGATACTCAACTCCTGAGGAGGAATGCTGAAAGACACCGTCCTCAGATCGACCTTGCGAAAAGTGTCCACACATACAAGGCTCCAGGATACAAAGATCCCTTTTCAAAGAATATTTGCTCTCTCGTATTCCTTGACAATGCTTTAATCAAACAGAATTCACAGAATAAATGATTATAAGGGATAAAAACATGTCCGTGTGGATGAAATATTCGTATCTCTATCTGGGTTGATATGATTTGCCATCCAAGAGTTTTCTGTTGATAAAAAATGAGCTTTGAGTTAAAGAAATGTTACTATTTTATATTTTATGATATGTGAATTATACATTCATTAAGAACATATTGAATAATAAAATCAAGACAGCTCTCTAAATTATAAAAGGAAAAAAAAATGCTGTGTTCTTACCTTTAAGCAGCACCGTACAGAAAGCGGGAAGATCATGAGAGCGAGAAGAAAAGACCGAGCCGTGAGGAGAAGCCCACAGAAACCTGAGCTCTGTGATGAACCCACATCTGGTGAAGGAATTGTAATTCATTTTAAGTAAAAATGATGAGAAACTCAGGGATTTAATGCCTCGGCTGTCTGGAAGTCTTCAATCACATCACCAGGGACGTCGACATCCACTTTGCTGTGAGTCCCTTCAAATCATGTTTGAATCACACACACACACACACACACACACACACGCACACACACACACACACACACACAGAGATCCAGGAGCTAAGCAACAATCACAGAAAATTACTGAGCTTTGTGTTTAAGACTCCTTAATGCCATATTGTAATTATAATCTAATGTCAGTATGCATGTATTTGGTAACAGAGTGATTATCCTTTTCAAATCTTCTGCATGAGTTGTTTTCACCTGTGATTTTTTTCCCCCCACATAAACCCCTGCTGAATGTTAAAAGGCACCTTCACTGTTTTATTTTCAGATGTGATTGTATATTGCTGACATCACCAGGTGAAACTTATCCCACTTTTTTACTTAACATTTATCTGTACTCACAACAGATTCCCTTTTAACAAGATTTACTCTAATAAGACTTTCTTAGCATGTAGCACTATACTGTATACAGCAGACATTTTGCTAACACCGCATTAGCATGGACCTGGTTATTACAGCTCGACCTTGTCGTTGTTCATTAAGAAGTTAATATTATGATTATTAATATAATGATTAAGACCAGGATGCTTGTGTGAAATAATGACTCCCATTATTAGTATTATTACTTTGGATCAAAAGGTTTTGTTTTGGTAACAAGCCATTTTTTAAACACTGGGCGGCTAATGCTAATGAGTTTTACCACCATTATTATCAACAACTTTATCAAAATGTTCACTGATGCCAGGTTTATACTTATTATTGAACTATTTTGATTATCTGAAAATGCTACATTCCTCATTTAATAATAATAATAATAATAATAATAAAGGTTTATTCGTTTATTTATTCTTTGAACTTACGGGAAATGTGATTATCTGGATATGAAAAGACCTGTATGGGGATATGAGATTCTGGACATATCGCCCAGCCCTGATAACATGGGCCTGTCCTCTTGCTGCTTTGTCTTCCGACACTTCTGATCTGTAACTGATCTATAACTTATCCTGATCCTTCCCATCTCTTGAAAATGCAAACTATTTTGTTTTATCTCTTGAAAATGCAAACCCTAACCTATGTTCTGGGTTTCTCAATGCTCTTTGCTGAGTCCGCTCCATGCAATTCTGGGTTGTTGTGCAATTGGCACTGTACACTAGGGGGCAGTGTTACTCAATATTCCATCCATACGATGCTTTTGATGTATAAAAGTCTTTAATATAAACCCTTTGTCAAAACCTTCTTATTTAACTACCTGAGACTGATAATACATATTGATTGCTGATTGTGATAATGACTTTTTAGAGAAGTGATTTATGTATTTTATTTATTTGACTCACCTCTGGTACCTCAGTGACACACATTTAGCCATAACTTATATAAACATAAAGCAACCACTTACTTTTTTCCCCCCATCACTATTATCACATATTCATCACTTTACTTATTGCCTTCTCATTATATTATTACGTATCTATCTATCTATCTATCTATCTATCTATCTATCTATCTATCTATCTATCTATATATCTATATTAAACCTCACGATATTAGGCATAGACCCAAATATACATTACACATTTCACAGAAGATGGTTATATGTAATGATGTAGAGTTTAAGAATTTTTATTTCTAATACGCTCCACTGTACTGTGCTTTGATTCATTAACCCCGATTAGAAAAATAAAATAAATCATAAAAGCCATAATTGATCTTTTTCCCTATCAGGAAATGATGTTAACTGATAGCCAGCTTCCTGGTAGGTGTCTGTTCACAAACCGTGGACTGAAGGTCTCAAGCATACAGAGAATGAGCTACAGTATGCATGTGTGAGTGTGTGCACATGTGTGTGTGTGTGTGTGTGTGTGTGTGTGTGATTATTTTATATATATGATATGTGTTATATATAAAAACAGTATGACTCCTACTCACTTTTTCAGTTATTATTTTTGTTTGTATGATGAAACATTTTTATCCTGATGGGGCTGTGGTCTATTCCAGGATGACTCCACCCCATTCAGAGGGTATGAGAGGTCACTGAGGATGATGAAAATTATCTAAATGATATACTATGGCTTTCACTATGGCTATGACACTCCACCGCCAACTGACAACATATCTTTTTTTGTTTAGAAGAACAGTCTTCATCAGTCCAGTACAGTTCCAGACACTTCTTGATCTTTGGTGTCATTCTGTAGTTTAGGTTTCTGTTTGTGTGGCGTTTCATATGTTCTCCCTGTGTCTAGGGTTCCTCCAGGGTTTCTAGTTTCCTTCTATGTCCAGAAAACATTCCAGGAGGTGGAATGGTGCCCTCTGACGAAATGACATCTGATCCAGGGTATATTCCCACATTTCGCCTAGTGTTCCCAGGATAGACTCCTGCCCATGGTAAAGCAGCTGTGAACCATCTATATGTATGAAGTGCAGATAATCTTGCAAAATTAGACTTTGGGTGAAAATGACAAGTGCAGCATAATAGTGGAGATGTCCATGTGCTTTTGCATGCATGCATATTGTTTCCGAACTGCAACATTCGCATGCAATATCTGTTGTGATAAACAGAGACGAGTGATTGACAGTTGAGATCAGTTCTCATCATGAAATGAACTTAGCAATCATATGCATCCACACCCTGCACCAGTTCCTAACCTTGTGAAGCCTGAACGGATGACACTGAGGAGAGGAGAGGTGTGTCTGAGGGTTGGTAATTCCAATGTATTCTGGCATAGGACTCCAGGCAAAGGTGTGTTGACAGGCTGGGGAATGAGCGTGGGGTGGGGTGCAAAGAATGTTCTAACGTTTTCTTTTTCTTTTTTTCTTTTTTTTTTTGCACCTCAACCCTTAAATGTGGATCGCAGCAACACCAGCGCTAGGCATTCCTTTCTGACTCATTGTTTTGGATGTCTTGTTGCGGGTTCTGTATTCTAGTTGTCTGAGGGCCTATACTTTTACATGGCACCACCACAGGGAGTGGTGTGTTCTGGGGTCGTGCCATCTGAAGAGAAAGCATGCCAACTCTCATGCCAGTTGCTGCACCCTTCATGGCACATACTTAATGCTAACATGTAGATGCTGGCACTAATATTTGTTCTAGGCTTCATGGGAAATGTTTATGTGTGTAGATAGTTGCTGAGATAAATGTGCATTAGCAATGGATAGTAGAACCTCAAGCTTTGGGGTGTTTCATTTATTATTAACCTCTTTATACATTGATTGGATTCCAGGAACACAGGGCGTGAGGTGGAAATACACCGTGAATGGGATGCCAGTCATTCACAGGGCTCAATATACACACACACACACACACACACACACACACACCTTCATACCTAGGAACAATATAGGGTGGCAGTCCACCTACTGGAATGTTGCTTGTTTTTGACAGGTGGAAAGAGACCAGAGAACCCAAAGGAAACCCAGGAACAAAAGCTCAGGGATTAACTGGATACCTTGGACAGCATGTAGAGTATTCTTTGAGCCCATTTTAGCTTGGAGTTCATTTTCAATTAGGATAAGTTCATTGGCTTCTCTTTCACACTGACAGAGTGCATTTACACTTATCCATGTTGCTTCATCCATTCATCTAGCTCCAGTTAAAAGAGTTAGGAAGTTACTGACTGCTCATAGGTTACAAATTCAGACCCATACACCAATCAGTCAGGATCCACTGAAAGTACCAAGAAGCATTACCTCTCCCTGTCAGCCAACATTAATGTGATTTTAGCTTGTAAAGGGGGAAAAAATCATGTGTATATAGTTTAACTCCCATTGGTTCCTGACTTTTCAGACACCCAAGAGTTAAGTTTAGGTTTTGCTTTTTTTTATTAAGATTTAGATTAAGATTTCAGACTGTGAACAGTATCCAACATTGCCTTGAGCACCTTAATAATTGGGGTACAGCTCTGCACTAACAGGCCAGTGTTATCTTTAGCTAACACTCCCACTGGGATTATGTAAAGCTCTGCTATTACCAGTTTTTTTTTTTGGCACTGCGTTTTAACACATCCTCATCACAAAGCCTAAGCACATTCTAAACACGCTGAAGGACTGGACAGTAGTCTTCCTCATCCAAAAATTGTTGTTTTTAGATTTTTCACTTTTCAGAAATTTCCCCATTCAGTAACTGTGACTTTTCTGTTTTGTCACATGTTCTGCAATAAATACACGAGTTACAATAGCTGTAAAACTGTATTATATATTCAAACACTGAACAATTAGAGCTAAATCTTGATTTGCCCGGAGATAATTCACAACTTCAACAAAACAGACTTCATGTTAAAATTGTAGTGAATTCCTTGGCTATACTGTTGTATGTTTTGGGCCATATAGCCAGAGTTATAGAATATTATTTATAACTGCTCTGTATAATTGCACATCTGGTATCACCCAGATGAGAACCAGCTCCCAGGTTTCTTCTTCATGTTGTTTCTGGGAGGTTTTTGCCACCTTTGCAGCAGGCTTGCTCATTAGAGATACATTTATAAATTCATATGTTTATAATTTATAACCGAAATGTATATATTTATGTAAAGCTGTTCATTTTGTAAAAACAGAAATAAAATCCTTGTTACTTTTCCGTTTGTGAAATATATTAACATTTATGCTATTTTTTCCACATTTCTATTGGAATTTGGATTAAAACATATATTTAAAAAAATGTAACTCACCACAATATTGACATTTCTATCACTCTTATGAATCCTGAAATCCTGACTTGCATGAATAATACAATTATTTATAAATAATTTATTGTTGACATTTATAATGAAATATACTTACATTTATCATATATAGTGAAAATACTGATGGAATACGTATACGTACTTGCTTGGTCTTGCGCTTTAATGCCTAAATAAAACAGAAAAATCAAATTTCCCTACATTTCCTGCAAAGCTTGACAAATAAGACCCACCAGAATAAGAAATGTTGCTTTATTTTATTTTTTTTTACTTTTCCTTTGTTTTATAATCATTGCAATATGTCTAAAACTTTTTTTCCCTTTATATTTGTATTTTTTTGCATTCTCTGTCAACCATATTTTTAAATTTTCTCTTCATTGCTCTGCTGATGAAGAAAATTCTGTATATCATGTGACGCAGGCTACATTACAATGCACTCAGACTCTGAAGGGTTAAACGGGACAGATGAAACACTTCGCCCTCAGGTTTCAGAAAGACCCACCGTCCACTGGGTATTCCAAAGGCTATTCTTTCCTGTGGAAACCTGGAGCTATTTGAGACTTTGCCCCAGATCTGGCACCGGCACTCCCTTACAGAAAGTCAACTGTGGGTAAAGATAAAGTTACTCCATGACCAGTAGAACACTGAAACCTCTACAACTCTCCATTCCCATTCAGCAGGAGGCTCTAATAAAGGAAACCAAGATCCATGCATCACAGTGCTGGTGAAATCTCAACTCTGATTGGCCAGAAGGTCTTTATTCATTTCCTGCAACTGCAGTTCTGACAGTAATTCCTGCAAAGCAACTCACAGCTTTATGTTAATGTGCTCGCTCAAAAAGGTTTCCATAGTAACGGCTGCAGAATCACAGAGGCTTGTATTTCAAACTCTTCACATTAAACTGATAAAAAAAAAACAAAGCAAAAATGTTGAAGGTTTGTTTTTTAACGGGACGTTTAGCCTAATTTTGCATTTGTGGAAGGAGTCTCCAGTGTCACGAACAATAAATGTAACTATAAATGGATGACAAAAAGTACACTGCATCAAGAAATTATTTTATTCATTAGAAAATTGTTGCTTTTTTTTTTTTTGAGGAAAATGATCAACTTTTTCAGTACCTTTTCACCTTTTATTCCTTACTCGAAGTGTATGTTAATTCAAGACATTTCTAGGATCAAAGATGTAGCAAATGGGATACGTTCGTCTTAATGTTCCACATGCTACAGAAAGGCCAGAGGTCATCTGCCTGGACACGTACGTAGCTGACAGCACAGAGATGTTCGGTACCATGACGTGCAAGTTGTGGTTGGGAAAAAGCAGCGTTTATCTCGTACAGTAACAGTTAATGAAAATGCATGAGCAGATTCCAAACCACGCCTAGCAGTTAACCACACCTAACACCAATAACAATATTTATTTTAGAGAATAGAATAAATCATAAGTACAATGTCATACAAGTTCACACAATAGTTGTGCTGTATTTGAGGCTCAAATAGAATTGTATAATAATTTACAACCTTTCTTTTTTGGTGTAATCATGCTGCCAAAAAGACTCACACTATTATTTGTGGTTTAATTGATGAACGATCACTAATGTACAGCACTGCTTTCTGCTGAAAGATTTTCCAAGATAAACTCACGTTTCATTCATACAACATCCTAAAGAATTCAACATTGTTTATTGAAATTTTTGTAAAATTGTGGTACATTTTCCTTTCATTTTTCATTCAAATAAAACAGGGGACACAAACTTTTGCTCTTGACTGTATATTAAACAAATCTTACCGTGCTCTTTTATAGAAATCAGAGGTAATTCAGTTCATCACATAGTTAGAAGAGTAGGTTTTGTGGTTTGTACCTGCAGGGCAGGAATGTATCGCATTGGATAAAGTTCAATAAAAAGAGTAAAAGGATTTGCTAAAGGATCTGTTAGGAAAACTAATTTCATATCTGTGTGTGTGTGAACATTTTCTCTGCAAAGGTTTTACTACTGCATTGATTAAATTAAGCATCAATTAATATGCTCCTAATGGTGCAATGAAGCATTTTCAAGTTTTTAATGAAGCTATTCAGAGCACAGCTCTTTTCCAATCAGATTAGTCACAATGTGTTGATTAATATTCTATAACCGCAGCCCTGGCAGCAGTGATTTAAATCACAAATCACAATGCGCTCATAGATCATCGTTATGTTGAAGTGTTCTTTAAAGGTTTATTTAATGTTTATGGAAGGAGTCTCCAGTTTCAGAACTTTGTCTTATTAACTTCAAGAGAAAAAGAAGAGCTACTATGGAGGGAACGGTTTATAAAGTTAGTGAGAACATGTCAACTAATTGGTTTCATAGACGTTCCACGGTATTAAATGGATGAAATGTATGACAAGTTGTTCATTAATAAATAAAAAAATGATAATGACTGTAGTATGCGAATAAGACTTCAGGATATGCTGTGAGAGGAAAGTAATCACGTTTGGGGTGGTAACAGTAGTGCCGTCGTTGATTATTTTAAGGTAATGAGGTTTCCAAAGACTTCTTGTTGTCATGTCCAATGAAATACGTAAACAAAGAAATAATCACGTTTCAAATAATACGACTGAAATGAGCAAAATTTTAACAAAATAGTTGGGTTTGTTTTATATTCCCTTAGTGCAGTTTCATTATTGTTACCTTCATCGTTAATTTCCAATGATATCACAACAAGAAGGCTGAGAGAGTTGAAAGTTCATATTTCATGCTTTTAATAGAGTCCTCGCTTTTAAATGGGGCAAGAATTATTTCTTTCATTTCCCCCTGAGCCTCTACAGTGGTGATTGCGTCTAGCTGTAATTAGGACTGTGACATGTGATGAGCTCTCCCGCTGAAGAGCAGAGGAGGACTGATTAATTTAATAGACTCTGTAATTTGCAGCCTGCTTTTAAATCTGTGCCGTAACTAATTGGATATCAGGCTGAGTGGCAAACACAGCGGCTCGTGTTTTCAGCGTTTCAGTGGCTGCTGTCATCTTTCTGATGGAATCTGCATAGCCTCCAGGTTGCTGTCTGTTTAAATCTAGTACACAGGCTTATTTGTCTTGGTTAAACTGAGTAATTGTTTAAAATGAAAAGTCAGCATTAGTCATGTTGTTTGTAATGTGCACACTGCGGTGTGACAGTTTCATCACTGAGCGTAGCCTTGATGTATTAGCACAGACGTATGATTTTGGGTTGAACTTAAAGCCATGGACATATTTAAATCGGCTGAAATACGAAAATCAATGTAAGAATTTTCTCTACATGAAGGAATGCTTTGTGATTTTTTTTTTTTCATAGAAAACAAGCTAGCTCTAACTGGAAAAGTCGGATTTTATTTAGTCTGATAATATTTTATTAAACATTTTATTACAAATCTTGAAAACTCTTTTCAAGGTTATGCAATTGTGATTTTAAAATTCTATAGATTTTTGGTACATGCAACACTCACAAGTATACCCAGAAATTACCCCCCCCCCCCCAAAAAATCTAAATTATTTATACTGTACATTTATATATAGTTATGTTAAAATATTGTTAAAAATTGTTTTAAAATGAACCTGAAAAATACCTTTTCACTAATAACACATTTAAGTGCTTTTATTTATCTTCTTTATGTATTTTTTTTATTTCTAATATACTTTATAGTTTGCTTTTTGAAATCTATTTTTCCAAAAAAAACAAAAAAACATTACGCACGCCAGTCAATCAATGCAAACACTCCCAATGTTCAACATTTCTACTTTATCCATTAATGGCTGATATATATTTAACACAAATTAAGACCCACACTTGAATAGCTTCACACTCATCCCTTTATTTACTGGTTGCACCCGAGATTGCCCCAAAAAATAGACATGAGAAAAAACCCTCTGCATCAAACACGCATACATTAAAGCCATTGAGTTGTACTTTACAAGCAGACACATTTCTATAGGTAAATACTGTACAGGCAATGAATTTAATCCACATTATACAACACGCATTTTGAAATTTCGCAGCTTTGCCCCTTTTATATAGGCAGTTTTAGTGATAAATCATGTGTCAAGCGAAAACTGCGTATATAAGAACGAGCAGGATGTCAGAATGTTTGGAAACACATCATATAAAAATATCCGCGTCTGCTAAGGCTTTCTGTAGGTGACTCACAGTCGCATAAACACGTTACGCTAATGTTTCTCTGGCTGAGAAGCTCAAGGGATAATGACGGATGTCTCAACTTGTTCTAACACTAATGCGGTTCTTTTAAAGCCCCAGGGAATCTACACATGTAATCTAAAGTGGCTAATGTTGGTCTTTACAGAGAAACATTGTATGTGCATGAAGTATGAGTCACTGACGACTTGTAATGTCTATATGAACTTTGTCATCATCCCTTTCCCTTTGGATGCAAAGTGAACAGAGCTTATCTTAGGGAAGTCTTACGTAAGATTCGGCCGTACTAATTACAAACCTGATGGTACTCGTTCCTTCCACAAAGCTGTTAGCAAAGCTATGCAATCCTGCTTGATCCTTTTATGTGACTCTTTGATGAAAGCTAAGCTAGCAAACAAAAGCAGAGCTAGCGATCAAACGGGAAGCTAGAAGGCATAGCTTAAAGTGCTGACTCCGTACCTCAATACATTTGTACATTCCTGATTCTCTCCTGTGCTGTTGTGTTTAATTGTAATCGAGTGGCATAGCAAGCATGAAGAATCTCACTGTCAATCAAATGTGCTCATTAGAATATTATGCCACTCCTACCTGACAGTTCTCAGATCAGTATGATCAGTTTTAGCTAGTTTTGAACAGTGTGTTATCATATTTGTGTGATTAAAAAAAGAAATCATAGGTGGATGGTACTATGCAAACATTTAAAATATAATCTAGTGAGCTCAAGTCACATGACCTGGACCTTCCTTCACATTTCATTTGATATAATTCATGGAAAGCGTCTCCGGTGTCAGCGGAGTTGACATTTTTCCAGTTTCCTGGCTTTATTACTATTATTATTATTATAATTTTTTTTTTTTTTATAAAAAAAGACTTAAAAAAGAAAAAAAAGAAAAAAGAGAATCTGCAAGAGAATGACTATGATGTAAGTTTGAACAGGAGCTAGCTCATTTTTTGCTAATTGTTAAATGTAACCATAAGTGGATAAATAGTACAACGTATTGTTCTTAAAGAAAATCATTAATCGTTGCCAAATTGCTGTGGTAAAAGATGAATAAATCACTTAGTGACATACTGTTATTGGAAAATAATAAACTTTGGGCTGGCAACAGTAACTCCAGTTAGCACTATGCACCATCACACAACATCACAGTTGATTATTTTCCTATAACGACACACCAGCTAGTGTTTGTATCTCACAAGTCATATACTACAAGTCATTGCTAATGTTTAATACTGAAATGGCATTAATTCTGAATTCAAAATTGAGGATGTGGGATTTGAAGTTTATAGTAAACAAGCCTCCGTGTCATTCCCTGGGACTGAAATAAAAAAGCTCCAATGCTAATATATTACCAGTGCTCATCTGCCTCTTTTTCTGGCACAGAGGAATTTTTGAACTGGCACGACTATTTTGTTTCATCTGCCACTTTAAACTAATCTCTTTATGTGGATCCTGTAACGGCTTTCACTCGTCTTAATTACAATAATTTAATCGCTCTCTGTGTTTGCTGCCAATTAGCTGAAGATTTCCTTCTGCAAACGAGCACACTTTCTGCTGGCTCTCTCCGAGGGAGGGAAGGAAGTGGAGAGCAGGATGAGAGAGGATACGCAGGAATGAAGGCATGATTACGGATTTGGCTTGTTAGGTGAAGAGGAAACCGAGAGTAATGAAATAATTGGCGAGATTCGTTTCAGCACACAGCAGCAAAAGCTGTGATAGAAAAATATCACAGGAGTCAAGAGTGTCACGACGTTTACACTGAGATTTCCCTTAGAAGACCACGTACAACATGTAGATGATATAGCATAAACTGTGGCACGTTGGTTCTTTTACACCTCCATTGCACTGTCTGATTTTGGCATCTTAGAGATCCAGAGTGTTGACTGACCCACGCTTGTTTTCGTCCGTGGTGTTCTGTCCAACGTGGATAAAAGAGAAAAGTAAATATATAACAAACATGTTCAAATGTGTGGCTCAAATTGTGTAAGGTTTCCACTATTGCAGCATAATCACCTGAGAAATCTGAATCAGATGTTTCACATGATCAGATGTTATTCACAGAGTCACATGTGAAAAACACATGTGCACGTGTGAAATGTTTGAGTTTTCCATAAGTGATTATAACCATGCAGTATATATGCTTAAGTTCCTAGAAATACTATGCGACTCAGTCTTAAATTCAGATAAATAAATCCAGCTGTCACTTTAATAGTCTCAGATTATTACACTGAGATATCGAGAGTGACATGGATTGTAAAACGGAAGCCTCACATCTGCTTTGGAGCCGAAGGCGTTTGCCCCGAGGAGTTGAACGCACTCCAGAAAGTCTTTTACTTGCTGAGTGATTGGACATCTGTTAAAAACACATCACTCTGTGGGAATCGCTGCCTAATAAATATAATTAATTACATAAATAAAACCCTAATGTCCTGCCAAGCACAGGGCCTTAGGGGTTACGTGGGTTCATGGACAATGCTTTATATACTATTAAAAGGCAGAGACGAGGATTTGGTTGTTTGATTCCAGAAATTTCTGAGTCAACTCCAATTTAATTGAAAGAGTCAACTCCAAATCATTCAGCACGGTATGCTCTGAAGTATGACATCATGTGAATAATAAGGGATGAATATTACCATGTGTACTGCATGTGAAAAATCAACACGTGAAAAAGCATGTAGGAATCAGATGTGGGAAATAAATGAATCATGTAAACATCTCCTGAAAATAATAGGATCATGAAGAAATCACATGCCAAAAAATTGAATCGTCGAAATCACGAGAAAATAAATGAATCATGTGAAAACAAGTGAATCATGTAGAAATCAGATGTGGGAAATAAATGAATCGTGTAGAAATCACACGTGGAAATCAACAAATCATACAGAAATCACATGTAGGATTCAAGTCATGTAGAAAAATCACACGGAGAAAATCACATGCGAAAATATGATCACATGCACTACATCTGTAAAGCCCACTACATATGAAAATGTGTGAAACATAACATTATAATCACATTCAGAAGTGAAAGCACCACATGAGGGCCTGTGACAAATCAGATGTGAAAACAAATGATTCAGTGATTTAGAAAAATAAAACTCTACATGGGAAAATGTGTAACCCATAACATGTGAAATGTCTTAAAACCTCAGCTTAAGTTCGTGGGATTTTCTGTAAGGCTGATCGATCAGGAAGTGGCACATTCACGTCTGCTTAGCATTGTGTTGCTGTTTTACTGCTTCAGATGTGCTGCAGTATTTGGAAAACTCTTTGAGAGTGTAATTACTGTGATGCTGTGCTGTTTGTAATGTCACCTCTTGCTCAGCATCTGGAAGCAGCATGTCCCCGAGGCCACGAGGATGAGCAGGAGCAGAGGAATGGTCGGAATGATCACGTAAATTAGCAGCATACCTACAAAGACAATATATTCATATTTTCTGCTCCATATCCAAGACAGGGTCAGTTTATCACTAATGTAAACAGCTAATAAGCGATATTACTTGACTGTCCTGCCACGGTGACATAAAGGCTTTCCTCTTCATAAACATCAGGAGTTTTTGTCTGTTCTTCATGCTCTGGTGAAAGATCAGCCAGCCAACCTGGTGTAAATATTTAGGTATGTATGTGAAGTCACATGATCAAAGATTCGAGCTCGACTTACCTGCATCGCCACTCACAGGTCTGTCTCCATGCTCCTTCACCAGGTGGCTCTCTGTATAAACAACATTTACATCACAGCGCTGTTGAATTCTCGAATGTGATTGGTCAGAAGGTGTTGATTCAGTTTTAGGCACAGGAGTAGTTTTCCGCCACAGGAAAGGTTTCTCAGTAACACAACTAACTTTTTTTGATATTAAGAAAGGAAAAAAAAGACCATCGTGGAGGAAGAGCTGTTTAGACCTGCTATAATATAGGTGATAACAGGAACTAACCACAACAATAAATGTTACTATAAATGGATAAAACCTAGTTTTTACATGAATAAAAAGCTGTTGTTCATTAATAAATAAATATCGTAGTAGTTGGCAAATTATTATTGTATAAGAGCATTAAAACACTTCAGAGTATTATCCATCCATTATCTATAACGTTTTATCCATCTGGGTCGCGGTTAAGCTGGAGCCAATATCAGCAGATTTCAGGCGAGAGGCGGGGTACACCCTGGGCAGGTCGTCAGTCCACCACAGGGCCAACACAGACAAACAGCCACACACGCTC
>JAQQZR010000568.1:0-13944 GCA_030068235.1 Notoglanidium macrostoma | reverse complement strand
ACCTGCCTAACAGGAAGTGAGTTGTTTTGGATTTTGTGTGCATTTTGGCATGTGCTCTTTTAACATTCCCCTAGACAATCTATCAGATTCATGTCACATTTGGTATACATGATGTCAAGATGTTGATGTTAATTTGTGATGGGATTTTTAATATTTTGATATTTTGTTGAAATGGTGACACAATAAATGTCTTGCCACACAAACAGGAAGTGTTTTGTAACTTCTCCATGCATTGCTTGATACAGCTAAAACTTCACAGGTCATTGGTTGTGATGGGTATGATGATCTCCCCATGCCCAGAGTGACACCCATTTATAATGCCACCATCTGGCAACAGAAAACATTTTTTTTCATCTGATGATTTGCAGTAGTTATAGGTTATGATGATATCCACATGCCTAGAGTGACACTCTGGTATAGTGACACCATCTGGCACCAGATAGGGTGGCTTTTTCACCTATTTCAGCTTAGTAAAAAGAGCTCTTTTAATTGATGTGTTAATTTGGTGATAGCACCAGAGATGAGGTGGTTCATCATTGC
The DNA here is from genome assembly GCA_030068235.1 of Notoglanidium macrostoma. Taxonomy (NCBI): domain Eukaryota; kingdom Metazoa; phylum Chordata; class Actinopteri; order Siluriformes; family Auchenoglanididae; genus Notoglanidium; species Notoglanidium macrostoma. The sequence continues at coordinate 13,404 of JAQQZR010000568.1, read as the reverse complement.
CACTTTTGGTTATATTTATTATTATAAAATAGTTACTCTCTCTTGTACACAGACAGTACGTAAAGGAGATTGGGACCTGCATTAGTAATTTATAAATTTTTTTGTGTTTTAAGTTCATAATACTGGGTTCATGCTGCATTTCCTCTGAATAACACAGAACACAAAAAAAGTTACATTTAATTCAAACAAAAAAAAACTCCACTGAACTTTCAGTTTTGTTATCTGTCCTTTTGTGTAATATGTACTTTGATTAGACAATGCGTGCTCAGTCTGTCAAGTTTTAGTTTCCCCTTCAAACATATTTTAGTGGAAAAATAATGATAGGATAAATAATACAATTCCTTCACATTCATTGCACCTGCTACTGAGTCTGTAACATACCCACTGATAACATATTATGGAAACGCATATTTTTGGAGCTTAACACTAAAGGGGCATGTCACTCTGTGTAATCATGTGACATGACTGCTGCTGATTGGCTGAATAAATCTACAGCATTGGGCTTCTTACAGTTAGCCCACAGCCATGCTTCAAATCATTCATATGTTTTTATATGACCACTGGTGGTGCTGTTACACTCAGTTTAAAAAACATCACAAATAATCCTCTGTAAAACATTTTTTAACTGTAGTTAAGGTGATGTGAATGCCCAAAATTAAATCTTTAATGATTTTCCTTTTACCTTTGAAAGAAGGGCAAGGCTTAGCCCAGCTAGACCATTGACACAGGTTGCCCTGATGTAATATTTCTTTTTTATAAGCAGTTCCAGATTTGTAAAGGTGAACCTTAGAATATGTTAAAAAGTATAACTTATCGAAATGCATACAGTCCCCTCCAAAGATACTGGTTTTGTTTGTTTTTAGCTTGCATTCAAAAATCTATTTTGTAATTTATATAATATAAGTTTGAACTAATAGTGCAGGCCTTGCTGAGCTGTAAATGTGAATTTCAGTTTTTCTAGATGCCCTGTATCTGCTTTAGTGCCCCATATCTGTAAAACTCTACACCCAGAACCTTATAATGTTAAGAACCTAATTTGTGATTTATTTCATTGCCTCATTTACTCCTGAAGCCACAACTTTGCAGGGAGATGAATCAAAATGTTCAAAAAGTTCCCCTGAATCATGTATATGTTTATTCTGACTTGCCTTTATCCCTCCCTTCAGTTTGACTTTGTGAAGCTCCTGGATGGAAAGCAGTTAAAAAAACATCAAGTGAAAGTGTCTGAGAACTTGAGCTCTGAGCAGAGGAACCTGCAGCTTCATTCTCTGCAGGAAACAGGCTTTGTTGAGTACATGGACCCTGGCACATGGTACTTGGCTCTTTACAATGATGGCATAAAGGTGGAACAGGCCTTGCTTTTGAGTACTGCTATTGGTAAGGCTATCAAAGAGCAAGAAACCTAATTTTAATTAAGAATTTTTGCTTGTTATTTATCTGTTCACATTTTAAAAGAATGAGAAAAGGGTACTATGATATCAAAAATGGTATGGTATGTTAAAAAAGGACAAATAATATTCTATTTAAATATAAAAGTTTGTTATTTGAATTACCCTAATCATCAAAAAGAGGAATTTTGAAATAAATAAACAAATAGTCTTAGTCTGTCTTGTCCATTGATGAGTGGATCAAATAATAAACTGATATATGTAAAGGCAATTTGGACATTTTAGCTTCCAGGAAATGTACATTGTTGTAAGATGTCATTTGAAATGGTGGTAAGTAAATAACAGTTTTGTTCATTACATGCCTGAGCAACAAATATTGACATTAACTAGAGGCTTTATACTGACAAAGAACATGGTATGGACATGGACGTTGCATCTGTCTCGATAAGATGAACACATCTGGTGGATGCATCATCCTGAAGACAAATTCTCATTGTGTTCAACCATGTCCAGAGGAATTGAGGAAAATAAGCCTTTTCTATACAATATTCTGCAATTGTTCCTTTTAGGTCTATGAAACAGACATTTGTAATATATCTGCATCATATTGACACTTTGTTCATGCCACCCACATCTCAGTCTCGGCACTCTCTGGACTTTAGTTCCCTGTAGTCTCAGTCGCCTTCAAACATGGCCCCTGAGAACTGCAATTCCCAGCCTGCGATAGTCAGAAATACTCAGCAAACTGGTGTATCAGAGGCTAGTCAAATATCAAGGTCCAAAACATAGATCCAAAACCAGAGTTCCAGAAAGCACAGATAAACGGCTTGGTGTGTATGCTAACTCAATACAGCACTTTTCAACTAACATAGGAAACAGGGGAACTTAAATAAAGTGCTCAGTGATTAAAACAAACTACAAACAGGTGTAAATAATCATTAAACAGGAGACTGGGATCTAGGAAGTGCAGAAGCATGCTGGAAAGTACAGTCCTCAGGGGCCATGTTTGAAGGCCACTGGGAAGTGCAGTACTTAGCGGACATGTTTGAAGGCCCTCCCAGGGGTGAGGACCAGGCCTGTGAGGATGACAAACATGAAAGTCCCAGAGCAGATCAGGGTCCAGCATGTCCTGGAGCAGGACCCAGCACTGCCCCTCAGGCAATAGCCCTCTCATTCCACCAGGTACTCACAAAGAAGCCATCCATCAATCTCCAGAAGATCAGGAGGGGTGTTGGAGGCTGCATGGGTGGCTAGGGGACTGGAGACTGCTGGCTTAAGCTAGGAAACATGAAAGGTGGCATGGTCTTGGCTGTGGCAAGGAATGTCATTTTTTTTTGTGATCAACTTTTTATTGTTTTTTTTGAGGGGGAGGGGGTTGGTACAAACAATACATTACAGTAACAGCTTTGCAGTTTCTGATATTGCACAGATCTAAGGGTGTAGGAATAGTGTATAGGCATACATGTGTATAATCCAGTAAAGTCCAGAATACATTGTTTCCAAGTGAATGTGTGTGTGTCGTAGTACAAGAGTAGGAGAAAAGAAAGAAAAAAAAAGAAGGAAAAAAAGGGGGGGGGGTAAAGGGGGGGATATAACAAAACAAAAGTAAATCAAACATGGCCTTCAGCTACATACGCAAACTCAATGCGAAGGGGATTTATATAAATCTTGAACTCTACATAGGTATGTTTCCCATTTCTGTAAAGTAGGATTCATGGCCTTGTTGAGCCTGGCTGTATGATATTCCATATTAACAATACTGTCTAAGTAACTAATCCAAAGCTTACGGGGTGGAACCTGGAGATTGATCCATAATTGCAAAATTACTTTCTTGGCGGCTGTAAAACCCACCATCAACATTCTCTGTTGGATTATAGTATATTCAAGATCAGTATCATCATTTAAAAGACAAAAGTGTGGTGTTCTTGGGATGTTGACATCAATTAGTTTTGAAAGTTCATCCACTGCAATAGACCACAGATCTGCAATTGTGTGGCATTCCCAAAACATATGAATAAACATGCCAGGTAGGGCATTACAAATGAGCAGTTATAGTTTGGAGCACAATTAATCTGGAACTTTCTGTAAGGGATTGCTCTGGGGATAGTTTTGTAGTGGATCAGTTGGTGAGCTAGATTCTTAGAACTTTGAGTTAGATTGAGCCAGACTGTATCCCAGTCTAGTTCTTGATTAAATGTGGAAAGTTCCCGGTCCCATACTTTCTCTATGGATAACCCATCAGCAGACTTATGTAATAAAGCGTTGTAAATAAAAGAGACTCTGCCTCGCAGATTGTCAGATGGTTTAACCCATTCTAATAATGGGTGGACTGTTGGTGGACAATCCCATGGCACACCATATGCTTTGAGAACAGAGTGCAGCTGGAGGTAGACAAAGTATGATGAAGCAGGTAAGTTAAATAAGTTTTGAAGGTTCTGAAATGAGCATAGACCATCATCATCAAACATATCCTTTACAGCATTTATGCCCTGTGAGGACCAGTATGGGTTATGAAAAGGCTTGCCACCAATCAGGAATTTGAAGTTATACCAGAGAGGAGTTAATGCACCTGTAAGAAGCTGTATGCATTTCTCTGCCTGTTTCCAAACCTTCAGGGAGTGTGTAATTACACAACCTAGTTTAGATTCTGGTTAGATCGACCAAGCCCAATGAAAAGCAAATCTTGTAATTCATGAGGCTTTACCATGGTATCTTCAATAGATCTCCAGGGGACTTTTAAGTCTGGGACCATCCAAATATGTAGCGCTCTTATCTGAAAGGCCCAGGGATAAAACCGAAAATTCAGTAAGGCAAGACCCCCTAATAACTTAGGTCACTGCAATGTAGTTAGCTTTATTCTTGGGCGCTTACCACTCCAAATAAATTGAGAAATTAATGAATGGATATCTTTGTAATTATTGGGAGGGGGAGCTAAAGGAATCATAAAGAATAAGACATTAACTCGAGGTAAAATATTCATATTTGACATATTTACTTTTCCTTGCAGAGATATTGGTAGCCTATTCCACAGTTTGGATATTTGGTGCTCTTGACGATCTCCACAGAGGATCTGTCAATGTTGAGTGGAGAGTGGTCACTCCGTGCTCTTCTGAAGTCAATAATCATCTCTTTGGTCTTGTCCACGTTCAGAGACAGGTTGTTGACTTTGCACCACTGCGTTAGCTGCTGCACCTCCTCTCTGTATGCTGACTCGTCATTCTTACAGATGAGACCCACCATGGTCGTGTCATCAGCAAACTTGATGATGTGGTTCGAGCTGTGCATTGCTGCACAGTCGTGAGTCAGCAAAGTGAACAGTAGTGGACTGAACACACAGTCCAAGGGGGCCCCAGTGCTCAGTGTGGTGGTGCTGGATATACTGTTCCCAATCCGTACTGACTGAGGTCTCTCAGTCAGGAAGTCCAGGATGCAGTTGCAGAGAGAAGTGTTCAGGCCCAGCAGGCTCAGCTTCACAATCAGGTGCTGAGGAATGATAGTGTTGAATGCTGAAATGAAGTCTATGAACAGCATTCATACATAGGTGTCCTTGTTGTCCAAATGTGAGAGGGCTAGATGTAGGGTGGTGGCAATGGCATCATCTGTGGACTGGTTGGGGCGATAGGCGAACTGCAGGGGGTCCAGTGAAGGAGGCAGCAGGGTCTTGATGTGGCTCATGATGAGCCTCTCGAAGCTCTTCATCATGATGTGTGTGAGTGCAATGGGATGATAGTCATTGAGGCAGGACACTGAAGACTACTTTGGCATGGGAATGATGGCGCTGGCTTTGAAGCACTTCGGGACAACAGCAGTGCTTAGGGAGATGTTGAAGATGTCATTGAGAACATCTGCCAGTTGGTCTGCACATTCTCTGAGCACACTCCCAGGAACGTTGTCTGGTCCTGCTGCCTTCCCTGTGTTAAGAGTTTTCCTCACATCAGCAGTGGTCAGACGGATCACCTGGTTGCTGTGAGAAGGGGTGGTCTTCCTCGCTGTTACGTCGTTCTGTGCATCAAACCGTGAAATCTGGTAGGGAGGCATCAATGTCACAAGCAGATATAGTTTTCCTATAGTCAATGATGGCCTGGATTCCCTGCCACATGCGCCTCGTGTCGCCGCTGTCTTGAAAGTGGCTGTGAATTCTCTGGCCATGTGCGTGCTTTGCTGCTCTGATGGCCCAATGCAGTTTGGCCCTCACTGTTCTTAGGGCCAACTTGTCACCTGCTCTGAAGGCGGAGTCATGGGTCCTCAGAAGCTCACGCACCTCTGCAGTCATCCACAGCTTCCGGTTTGAGTGTGTAATGATGGTCTTGGAGGCAGTGACGTCATCTATGCACTTGTTGATGTACCTGGTCACTGATGACGTGTACTCCTCCAAGTTGCTGTTGTCGCCATTGGTTGCAGCGTCCCTGAACATATGACAGTCAGTGTGCTCAAAACAATCCTGAAGAGCAGAGATGGCTCCTGCTGGCAAGGTTCTCACCTGCTTCAGAACTGGTTTGGTGCATCTGACGAGTGGTCTGTATGCTGGCATTAGCATAACAGAGATGTGGTCTGAGTATCCGAGGTGGGGGCGGGGCTCCGCGTAGTATCCGCCAGGAATGTTTGTGTAAACAAGATCCAGCACAATTGTTATTCGCGTTGCAAAGTCCACATACTGATTGAATTTCAGGAGCACTGTCTTGAGATTAGCTTGGTTGAAATCTCTGGCATCAATAAATAGTCCATTGGGGTGTGCATTCTGCTTTTCGCCAATATCCCTGTACAGCTCACAGAGCGCATCTTTAGCATTAGCGCTGGGGGAATGTACACTCAGACAATGAGCACGGCGTTGAATTCCCGAGGAAAATAAAAAGGTCAAACAAATAACAAACTCCACAAGCGATGAGCAGTAACTAGAAACTAGCACAAAGTTCTTGCACCATGAACCTGGACAGTTGAAGACTGGAAAAAAGTCTAAACAATGTTTTTTTCCGATGTTCAACTGTACAGTGTTGGTGAGTCTTTGCTCGCTGTATTCTCAGATTGCTGTTCCTCACTGACAGGAGTGGAAAACGATGTGGTCTTCTGCTGTTGTAGCCATTTGGAGTGTGTCACAATGCCACTATATATATCTGTATCTGTGCTCCAAATATTCATATCTGTACTCGGATTTATACCAGAAGTGAGCGTAAACTAGAAAGGTCTTTCTTTCTTTCTGTTCCTTTCTTCCTTCCTCCCTCCCTCTCTCCTTCCCTTTCCTTCCCTTCCTCCCACCCTTCCTCCCTCCACACTTACTACCTGACCATTCGTGTGTGACCAAGTAAAAGTAAAAACTCATGTCAAGTTTTTGTTCCATTTTTTTTTTTGTTTTGCACATCTATTCTCCAGCAAATTTCTGGCAAGCTTTCAGAAAATCCTGAGCAGTGTGCCTCTTATTTGTATCTGTATTTAGCTGTTTAAACCACATTATCTGTTCATTCATTATAATAATAATCATCATCATCATCATCATCATAATCACAATGTAGCTCATAAACTATAGTAGCCTTGACATGCAGAGGTGGCATGAAGAGACATGCATTGTTGCGTGCCAAGGAGGGAACTAGTCATGAAAGAGTGAGTGGAGCTTTGTGGGGCTTTGTATCACGCGCGTGCATGCATGCCAGACCATCCCGGGATTTTTGAAATTTTCAAAATTTGGTACAACAAAATTTTCATGCCCATGGCATGGCTAATGCTCAACTTAGGTGCAACCTATTCGCCACAATTGTGCATCACTGAGTGTCGCTGCTTGCCATTGCATGGAAATTCTTAACAATGTAAACACCTGTGGAATGCAATGGAGCATATTGGCACACATATGTTGCATATACAGTGCAAATAGATTCTGCATGGCACACAGTGGCAAGGAATGGCTTGGCAAAAGTAGCACCATCATTTCAGTCAACAACTCATCATATTGTCTATACTCATGTCTTCTGGTCAACCAATCTCTAACCCACACACTCCTTGGTTTCTTTTTTCTGCCTGGGACTCTTTCTTCTCTACTTCTTCTCTCCTCCTCCTTTAATTTCCGCTGATGGTGAAATGTCATAGTGTTAAAGTCCGTGGGCCATCACACCCCAAATTCCTGTACGATGACTTCATGCATGTGTTACTATAGTGTGTCAATTAGTGATCATTCATATCACTGAGTACTCAGGTGTGCCCAGGTGTGACATTGTTGCGACTCAGTGTGTGCCCAGTTTGTAACTTATAGATGACAGATGGCATGATATGGCACAAACTATACTAACTTTGCCTTGATTATGCAAGTGTCAGAGCTGCTCATGCTAAACAGTGAATTGGAGAGTTGCAAAAACTACTGTATAACTTTAAATTAGTTGATTCCACTATTCATCTATTACCTATTACTAACTAGCTCACAAAGATTTCTTAATATTTGCCATAGCATATAAAAAATGTAGTTATGTGGGTGAAATGCTGTTTGTATGGCAGTTGCCATCAGATAAATGGCTTTATTATATTGTGTAATTCAATTTTTGTTTTGTTTGAAAAATGTATTCTAAGACAATTTTACATGTGCTGTGCAGAGGCCATGGATCGATGCTCCTCCAGCTGCAATGGCAATGGCGAATGTGTTGCTGGTCACTGCCACTGTTTCACTGGCTTTCTTGGCCCAAACTGTGAGAAAGGTCAGTGTCCAGATCTCCTCAAGAGTTATGGGTAAAGCTGCTGAATTATGCTCTGGACACATATCATTTCTCCCAGTCCTCCTCCTCTGCCCTTCCTTCTTATCTCCTTCCAGGGTTCAATGGGGAAAGGTCACTGTATTCCTGAGCTACCTGAGTGCACAGATGGGAGCATTTTGAAAAAAGGCTCATGTAGGCTTTGCAAATGGAATGCTAATGGAATTTTGGATAATAATTGGAATTTTAAATATTGTTCTTTGTAAAATGATAAGCATGTATTTGTACAGAGACCAAAACAAGTGTCACTGCCATGCAGTAAAAGCAGTGAAGTCTTTTGTGATTAACCAATTTAGGAATTTAAGTTCAAAATACTTGCTTTGTAAGAAAATGCACTTGATACTTCTGCATTATTGATCAAATGTGGTTAAGCAAGATAATAATATTTCAGGATTATCCAGATTTATGAAGGGCTTGTTCATTAGTTGGTGAGTTTGTGTACTGTGATTAGTCAAAGGTCTAAAATGTGCAATGCTGAATTAAGATTTTTTTTTTTAGCTTCCTTTCTCTTCAGATCAGGACAGTGTGATCCACACTGGCAATCAGTTGTGTTGCGATTTTGCATCACCCACTGACTACATCCAAGGAAAGCATGACCTCAGAGATACCTATATAATATACAAGCCTAGAAGACATGACAGGTCATGACAGGAGATCAAAAACTGAGTGTCTTATATAACATTATCTTCTTTTTGCTTTCCTGTGGATGGAGCATAGAACTGATCCCTTCAGGCTTCCGTACATGCTAATGTTTTTGTGCATGCAATGAATCCAAAAGCCATTGATGCCACAGTCATGTGGATTGAAAGACAACTAGAAGCATTGTTTGTTCAAGAGCAAAAACTTTAGAGCTGGAGAAGGGCATCTGGAATCAAAAACCTTTACTGAATTTTCAAACTAGTTCTCACTCCCTCTTGTACCCTTGCTTCCTGTTTCCCTCTTTCTCTGTTGGCTATCATCCCTGTAAATAATTACAGACTTAAGAGACTTTAAAAAGGGCTCTGCTAGAATGCCATGGGCCGATAAATCAGGATGGTTTTATCTCCACCAGATATCTCAGGGATGTCATTCATTGTTCCTTATAGCCTATTATATAGAGACTTGATTCCTGCGTCTTCTCCCTGTCTCCAGAGGTCTCAGGCATATGAATTATTGTAACAAATGTAATATGTCTCATTGCTCTGTCATTGGCATCATGCCAAGGATGTTATGGAGACTAATGGACAGGCTAAGATGTCTGTGCTTTTCTCAAGGAGGCCAGAAAAGGTGAGGAAGAGAGTATGACCTCAGCAAGAGAAGTCGAGGCCTTCCTTTTTGAATGTATACAAGCATTTGATTTTCCACTCTCATTTCTGGCTTCTATTTTGTCTGTGACATCATAATTCCCTAAAGAAGGCAAGGTTAGGTCATACTCTGTGCTGGAAAGAACCATCTAATGGTTCATGTTACTCCCATTGCGTATGTGCGAACAGACAGCTGCAGACACCACTGTTTCATAATTGTTCTTATTATACTACAGTGGATATAAAAAGTTTACCCCTGTTAAAATGGCAGGTTTTTGTGAAATGAAAAAAGATAAATAATGTCAGAAATTTTTCCAACCTTAATATGATATTACAAAGTATAAATATTAATTGAAAAACATTCAGAAATATTTTAAGGACAAATAGGAAAAAGAAAAAACCAGTTACAATAACATCGTCGTATAAGTGTGCACACCATTTTATAATTGGGGATGTAGCTGTGTTCAGAATGAAACAATCACATTCATTCTCTTGTTCAAAAGTAATTATCATACATCAATAAAATTATTCTGATTAACACCCAAATAAAGATTATCTGGGTTTTTTTTTTACATCTTCTTGGTTTCATCCAACTGCTGAATCCATGGTCCTCTAAGAACTTACAAAACCTATATTTCCAAGACATTAGATGTACCAAGGAGCGCCATCATCAATAAGTGGAGCATGTAGGCCATCATCAATAAGTGGAGAAAATGGAGCATCACAGTGGCCAAGTATAGGACATCCCTCCAAAGTTTTACAAAAGAACACAATAAACACTTGCCCAGAGAGGCTGCCAGGAGACTTAAAGCAACATTAAGGTAGCTGCAAGAGCATCTGACAAGTAACAATGACTCTCTTTGTCAGCAATCTCTTGTATTCTTCACATGTCTGGCCTGTGGGGCAGGGTGGCTATACAGAAGCCCTTTCTCACAAAAAAATCAAAAGTCTGACTAAATCACCCCAAACTACTAGTAGCAAAATGTCTTTAAATGTCTATAAAAAATTCCAAAATTTCAATGTGTTTGGCACACATAGCACATCGAGGAAGTTCCCCACGGCCCCAGAATCAATAAAGGCCCTAACGCTAGCTACCCTCACCTTCCCCCACCTTAGCGTGGCGGGAATGAAGAGGCCTGTCAAAGGGGAAGTTGATTTTGGGGTCATCACAGGTTCCCCATCCTGTGATGCCCCTTGCCTTTTGGCTCCCGATACGGGCATGCTGTCTGCCAGTGACCTGTTCGGCCACAGCACTGACATTCCCTGTTCCGTTTGCTACCTCCCCTCCCCTATCTGAATAGAGGTCAGCGACCCCTACCTGCATGGGTTCCGGGTCCCCAGACCCCAACTCTAAATAGCTGGGTCACTGCCTATGGGTTAGCTGACCTGGCCTATGGTGCACGGTGTGGTTAAACACCTGGCGTTCTCGGCGTCACTCTCTTAGGCAATTGTCCAATCAAATCGCCAGTGTGTACGATTCATCCAGACTGTCAGGAGGATCACGGGCCGCTAGCTCATCCTTGACATGTTCTCTGAGACCCTGCATGAACACTGCCTAAAGAGTCGCATCGTTCCAATCTGAGGCAGCTGCTAGAGTCCAGAAGTCAATGGCGTAATCAGCCACCAAGCGACTATGCTGGCGGATACGAAGCAAGGAGGATGCCCATTTCCCGGGGCTAGGATGATCAAAGGTGGCCCTAAGTTTGGTAATAAAAGCCTGGAGTATGGAGTGGGGAGTGAGTTTATTTAGCCTGATCATATCTCCCAAGGGCAGTGGCCTGGCCTGAGACAATCTCATTTAATCACTCAATACCTGCTGGTTCCTGTCCTGGTGCGGACATTCTGTTAAGGGGGACGATTCCCTAGGTGGTAAGTGGTAGGGAACCCTAGCCCGTTGACTCAAAAGAGCCTGATGTAAACAGAACCAAGATGCGTGAATAACTTAAAAGAGATCATGAGGTAGTGACTGTGTGACAGGGCTAGACAATGAGCTTGTCAAGGTGGGGATTCAACAAAGTATTAGTTTAGGAGTGTGCACACTTATGCAACCAGGTTATTGTTTTTATTTTTCCAATTTGTCCCCTAAAATTTAAGTTTTTTTTAAATTGAGTGTTTTTCACTTAATTTTTATGTTGTAATTTCACATTGAGGGTGGAAAAAGTTGACATTATTTATCTTAGTTTATTTATTAATTTATTTATTTATTTTTACTTCACCAAAAAAAACTTGCCATTTTAACAGTTGTGTGTAGACTATTTATATACACTGCACATTTTGTCTACTTGGAGGACATATTCCATACATTCGCTATAGATTGGAATTACCATCCATGAATTATTGAACATTTGATTGTCTTTATATTGTTTTAAAGACAAACTGTATATAGTGATGAACATCCAGTGCATGCACACTGGTGCCTCTGTGGTGTAGTGGCCAGACTGACACAAAAAAAAGGTGGAAGGTATGGGGACATCTGCACAGAGCCTTGCATACACTTTCAGATGACCAAATTAATGTCACGTGGACCCTAGCATACCCTCACATATACACAGATGCAAAAATTATAACATTGGCCTATGGGTTCAAACAGCCAGTGACTTGCAGCTGCTGAGAGACTAGAAAATCTGTAAAGAAATTCAAACATGATTACTCATATGACTGATTTATGATATGACTGATTACTGTTTATATGATTTCATTAAGGTTTGATGAAGTATACAGTTAATGCAGCTATACTGACTGTGTATAAATATCAATTCTCATGGAATGGTTATGGTTTAACAGAGATTTTTTATAGGAGATTTGGTTTTATGGTCACTGCCATATCAGCTACGCTCAGGCAAGCCCTCAGCCTTTGTGTTCATGTAGCAATGATTCATTTGCTGATCTCTCTCTCTCTTTATTTTATGGTGTTGTGATTATTAAATCTGTTTTTGAAATATCCAATATATTTTATTTTTGTCACAGTATTAATGTATACAGACTAGCACAATACTAGACATGCACAAAACCCCTTTGGGGTTTATTCAGTTATGTGCACAAATAAGGAATGCAGGTTTTGTGTCAGTTATTACTCTTTAAGAGAAACTTTAAAAGAAATTTAGTCAAGCATGCAAAGTTCCATAAAGTATTTTATAAATATGGGAATTAAAAGGAATTTTTTTTGGCAATGTATTGGGATATGTAGCAATAGTTTGGAAGAGGGAGAGAGACAAACAGAAAGCTACATAATTTTCATCAGTATTGTAGTAGTGCTCTGCACACTGGTGTGACTGCAGTGAGACAGTTACATATATAGCATGAATGACTCCTTGTAACTCACTAGATAGAACAAACCATTACAATGTAAAATGTAGCCATCTTACAATGTTTTCCATGATGATGAATGAGCAATTGCGCAGTTGTGTTTTCTGTCAATCTGTCCCCTGTTTGGATGGATCACCTTTATTTGCAGACACATGCCCAGTACTGTGCAGCGGCAATGGTGAATATGGAAAAGGTCGGTGCATATGCCATGAGGGCTGGAAGGGGCCAGAATGCAGCATCCTTGCAGACCAGTGCATTGACCCGACCTGTTCCAACCGTGGAGAGTGTGTCCAAGGCACCTGCATCTGCATCCCTACGTTCAAGGGCACCAACTGTGAGCAAGGTAAGTACACACAATTAAAAAGCTGAGGGGTGAAAATACTAGCTTGTGATTCTGAATTTATCCTGTTGTTATTTTTAAGCAGAAAGCGATCTGACTAGTTTTGTCAGACCAAGCCTGACTTCTTCCCACCAAATTCTTTGTTCTGTACCCAGAATAACCTTTTGCCAACAGACCAGTCAGCAAAGATAGACCAGATGTTCCGTTCTCTGTCTCTCTGGTGGCCAGCATTGTATTGTAAATAAACCACATCTTCCACAATGTGTTACTGACAGTAGTAAATATCCTATACAACATGTCAAACTGTCAATCATAATGATTTATGGCTTTGTATGATTTATGGACCGTACAACTCCTTT
>JAQQZR010000567.1:0-13947 GCA_030068235.1 Notoglanidium macrostoma | reverse complement strand
AGAGGCGTGTACAAAAACAGCCAGACGCCCGTGTGGCATTCAGCTGCTGCTGAACAAAGACACACACACACACACACACACACGCACACACACTCACACACACACACACACACACAAACTAAAAATCTTGCAGAAGTTTGCATAAAGGCAAGACAAATAATATGCACATATACGCAATCATAAGTTGAATTCTTGATTCTGATTGATCCTAAGGTGTTTATTAATTTTCCATAACAGCTGCCCTGCCAGATGTTCCAGCTGCAATTCAGATCACAGATTTATATTAATGTGCTCATTCCAATACGTTATCATTTGTATAGCAACAACCTATATATGCGGGACTTGCATGCCAGACGCTCCACATGAATGGATAAATCAGTGTGTCAATTATTAACCATTGAGGTTTATTTAGCATTTTTGTAAGGAGTCGTCAGTGTCAGTGCTTTGTGACTGTCAGCGGTAAAGCTGAAACTTTACGTTTTCTGACATCTTCAGTACAGAACACTGTGCCTGCGAATTTCTTGGTAACATCCGAAGCTTTTTTTCTCATCTTATTACGTTTAAGACAAAGAAAATATAAGGTGCTGGTGAGGTCAATACCTGTTTATAGTTGCTAAGTGAAAACAGGAACATACTTGTTTTGTGGACATAAATATAAGTATAAAGGAATAAAACATGAAACATACTGTTCCTTAATAAATAAAAATATTGTTAATGTTGGAAAATTAATAAAAAGCTTCAGGTTGTTGCATTATAGGAAAATAATCAACTTTGCTCTGACCACACATCACACCAAGACATCTTCGATTCATTACAACAGCACACCCCTTTTTTCCACCTTCTTCCCTCTCTTCTCCTGAGCGTCCCCATTTTTCAGTCCTCTCCTCATTTTCTCCTGTCCTGTCCTCTTTTATTCTCTTCTTGTCCTATCCTCCCCTCTCGCTCTTATCCTCCAGGCCTCTATATCTGTATTCTGTATCTAGCTTGAGCTGCTTTAAGCTCTCCTCAGGGTGTCGTCTCTGTTGGCCGCTCCTTCTAATTAAGACATATCTGCCTTGCTCTTGAGCTCATCACGGCCCTGCTGCGTCCCAGGACCCAGCCAAAGCTGCTTTCTACTCGGGCACACGCCTGGCCCTAATCGCCTCCTCACCAGTCATACCGATGTTGTCAAGGCTGCGTCCTGAACCGGGCTACTTCCTCCTCATTAAGCTCTCTGAAGGGTCCCGCTGTAGGGGTTTGAACATAACGCCCATTAGCGTACAATTGTTGACACTTTGGAAAACAAGTTTCGCAAAATGAACACGGAGCAGTGTTCACTAACTAGTATTGCACTTGGTTTCCAGGTGACGAATTTACAAATTGAGCTACAAAATACAACTTTTCGGTTCATTTAGTGGTATTTTTAATGAAACCTCATAACAAGGCTACAGCAATTTACTCAGTCAGCAGTTTTATTATTTTTATTATGTTTTGTTATTGGTTTTGGTTTTTTTGATTAACAAGCTCAAAAGTTGCATCCCTGTTCTCTTGTTCATTTCTTTGAATGAGCCTCATTAAGGTGTCTAATGACATAAAGCAGTCAATGCAAATTTTCTTGTATTTGAAACATGGAAAATTCAATCAAGCTCAAACTTTCAAGAGGTTTGATGTGCGCAGCCAAGTTAATGAGGCAACAGGAATCAGGAAAACAGCTCTCAGATCTAAAACCAAAAACATTGATCCTTCACGAGGCTGCTTAAGCAACAACCGAAACAAAAATAATGGAAGGGAACAACATTTATCATCCATATTTACATATTTTACATTCATTGTAATACATGATAGTATTAGCTTCTATATAAAACAGCCATTCATTTCGATTGACTTGAATGCCTGCAGCTAAAAGCTACAATGTCTAATTAATTCACTATTCATAGGTCCACTATTGCGAAATGTATTGTTAATATAGTTCCTCTTATAAATTATCGAACTCAAATTAGCAAGGTGTCACGTATCATGATTTTTTCAATTCAAAATAAAAACCGAAATAGTCAGCTGTCTGGAGTGAAGCGTCCATCAGTTGGTCCTTTCAGTAATGACAGTTCCTCTGATATATTTCTGTTTGAGCACTTCAGTTTAGACAGATCTGTAAATATTCTCCACTGAACACGCTTCACTTTTTTAGTTTGCACTGCACTATTGGCACTTTTTCCTTCTCGATTAATTGTCATGCTGTAATATAATTCAAGGCACTGCCTAAGCATAAATATGGAGGCTTATGTGATAAGCGACAGCAGAGAAAAGGAGAGAGAGTGAGGAGAAAGCGTAAAGTGTAGTGGTCCAGCTGACACATGAGGTTGAAAGAAAGGTGTGTTGTGAAAAGCTGCAGAGAAAGTTACTTTAGAAAATGTAATCCCAAATTTTGCTGATTTTAGATGAAGTAAATAAATCAGCTGGATATACAGACACTGCTGTGGGTTCTCTCTCTTTCTCTGTCTCTCTCTCACACACACAAACACACACACACACACACACACACACAGTGTTCGAGTTTTGTGGTGTTTTCTACTAACTGGTTCAGTAACTTTGCTTAAAGATGCTATAGCTAATTCTAACCTTAAACAACCAAAAATACACGGATGTGTATTATATTTATACAAGTAAGCAGTTGAGGTTAAGGGCCTTGCTTAAGGCTCCAGCAGTAATTAACTTGGCAGGGTTGGGATTTGAATTCACAACCTTCTAATCAATAGACAAACATCTTAACCACTGAGCTATCACTGCCCATTGTTATCATTTTAATATTGAAAAATATTGAAAAGACAAACAACAATATAATGATAATAGAAATATTGCTGTTTACACTACAAACAGAAAAAGAATAACATATAATAATAGATATAATAATAACAGGTTTTATACTACTACTACTACTACTACTACTACTACTACTACTACTACTAATAATAATAATAATAATAATAATAATAATAATAATAATAATAGTTGTAGTAAAAATAGGAATATCACTAGTGTAGTCTACACTACAAATAACCACCACCACCATCACCACCACAACAACAACAATAATGGGATTATTGCTAGTGGAATCTAAACTACAAATGAACAAACAAACAAATACACAACATCAACAACACTAATAACAACAATAGGAATATTGCTAGTGTAAGCTACACTACAAATAAACAAACAAACAACAACAACAACAATAACAATCTCAATGGGAATATTGCTAGTGTAAGCTAGACTACAAACAAACAAAAACAACATTATTATTATTATAATTATCATCATCATTATTATTATTATTATTATTATTATTATTATTATTATTATTATTATTATTAATAACAGTAATAATAATAATAATAATAATAATAATAGCAATAATAACAATGTGAATATTGCTATTATTATTATTAATAACAGTAATAATACTAATAATAATAATAATAATAGCAATAATAACAATGTGAATATTGCTAGTGTGAGCTACACTACAAATAAACAAACAAACAACAACACCAACAATAATAATAATAATAATAATAATAATAATAATAATAATAATAATAATAATAATAATAATATTGGTAGTGTAACCTAACCTACAGAGACAGAGAGAGAGAGAGAGAGAGAGAGAGAGAGAGAGAGAGAGAGAGAGAGAGAACTTTAAAAGACTAACTTGTGCATTAACTAGTAACCGGCAGAAACTTTGATGAAACCCCTAAAATGTTGAACTGTAAACTTTTTTCTGCAGTGTTTTCAAAGCGCTGCGGCCCTGAAACTGGATAATAAGCTCCTCTGTCAGCCTATTTTTAAGCTCTCTGCAGCTAATTTCCCATAAACGCTGCAATTAACGGCTGTTTTGACGGCGATGGTGTGAGGAGACGCTTGGAAAGCTAGATGAAAGCGCGCTGAGGAACATGGCCGAGTCTCTGGAGGTTAATATTTCATTTTCAGCCTCATTTGCGCCTCAACAACAACAAAAAAAGAAGTGGCGCGCGCGCTTCTCTGAGCTCTGACCGAGCGTCAATGCGCAACTCCGCATCAGTACCGCAACAAGATCACATTTGTTGTTTATTTGTCTGGAAAATGATAGCAGCCGCCTCAGACCTCAGTGTGTGTGTGTGTGTGTGTGTGTGCGTGCATGTGCGCGTGCGAGTCTGTGTGAATGGAGTGGAGAAGCAGTGACGTGTGAAACTGCATGCTTTGTTGAGTGCCTGATTTAGCTCAGATGAGCAGACAGATATGTGTGACGCCTTTGTCCGGAGGACTGGCATCATTTGTAACATGGCTCAGTTGTTAAGTCTCAATTTGATCCAATCATAAAAGACTTCAGGGTGGTGCAAACTGCAACCAGTGGGGGCAAAACAGAGCACAAGTGTTACATAGAGACAGTGTTTAAACAAGCACCACATGCAGCTTTGTCATAATTATGTATAATTCCTATCCTATAAACAGCTCCAGGTTTCCTGGTTCGACGTTAATCTCGGGTTGCTATTTCTTTTTTTTTTGCCATGTTTCCTATATTCTCAGTGCGCACCCTGGGTTTCCTCCAGGTTCTCCGGTTTCGTCCGACCTCCCTAAAACAAACCGTAGGTGGATCGTCAACTCTAAATTACCCCTAGGTGCATATGAATGATTGCATGAAAGCGTGTCTGCCTGGTGCCATGTGATAATGTGGGGTCCCCTGTTGTTATTGGTAAACCATATGCATGTTTACTGGGAATACAGTACAGGCGCAAAGCTCTCATTCATATATCTGTTGAAGCAGATAATACTTGAGTGAATTTCTTGAAATGAAAATGGCATCTGAACAGAAGAGACACCACGATTGACTGAGCATATGGTATTACTACACCTATAAAAAAGCTGGTGGTATCATACACAGTATATATATATAACTTATAGTATATATATATATATATATATATATATATATATAACTTTTTAAAATATATATATATATATTTGTATATAAAGTTCATATACAGTAAATGTATATAATAGTGCTGTTGAATGCTCAATTTTGATTGGTCATGAGGTGTTGCTTCATTTTCTGTAATAGCAGCTCTGACGGTTCAGACTGCAAGGGTTTGTGTTGATGTGTTGATGTAATCTGATACATTATAATTTCTACACAGGGACGTTAACCATGTAAATTAATTTTCAAAATCATGTCATTGATGAGACGGTTACGTTTTTTGGATAAATTTGTTTAGCATTTTGGGAAGGCGTCTTTTCGTGTTATTATCCACTGTATACGGTGTTAGCTCATTGATTATTTTATCTGTTATTATCCTGCTATTTCTTTGGATTTTTTTTTTTTTTTTTCAAAGTATTTTCAAGCTATTTGTCTGAACCTTGCTGTCTACTTCTAGGTCATGGTTTTGATTCCTTGTTTAACCCCGTCTGCCTGCCTGTCTGACCCCCATTTGGATTTCTGACATTTCCTATGTATCAACCATGGTTCAAATCCCAAAAATGCTTTAGCCGCCTGTTGCCAAGAGTCAGAAACAGCATAATTGTCCCTGCTCTCTAGTGAATGATGGCATTTCACTCTCTCATGACAATCAGAGCAATGCTAGCCGATAGCATTTGAAAAGTCAAGTAGGTGTGGCCACATGGGTGGTACAGGTTGGCAGCTGCTACCTTTGAAATAAGCCTGGCCACTCCAGTTCCCCAAATCACATCTCTTAGGGGTTTATTACTTACTATACAATACATAAAGACTTAATGAATCATATTAAGTTCATTTTGGTTGAAATCATTGTTTTCTTTAAATCCATTGAGTATTAAGAACTATAGGACAACTCTGAAGCCAACACAGCCATTCATTCATTCTGCACAATCTACTATCCCATATTTAAAAACCTAGACGTGTCAGTGATTTGCTTGAAAATGAATCAGAGACAAGTGATCACAGCTCCAAAATATGAGAATGTAGCTAAGCCTGTGATTTCAAGTGAAATTCTGTGACAGTTGTCGAGAACCACATCACAGCAGGCTGTAACTTGGTACATTTGACTCATGAAGGATTTAGAAATTAGCCACGGAGTTGTTTCAGGTGTTAATGCGTAGAGAATTCTAAACAAAATGTGTCCTACTGTGTTTTGGTGCATTCGACTGACATGAATGCGCTTTGAGAGGGTGTTCAGGCTTGAAGAGCAACTGACTCCTGGACTAAGAGCACCCCCAAGAGGAGGATGTTTCAGTGAGTATGTGTGTGTGTGTGTGTGTGTGTGTGTAAGTGTATATACAGTTGCTCCGAAAATTATTCAACCCCAATTGCAAATTAGGTTTACTGGCAAAATGTATAAACTATCAGCTGTTTGCAATAAACAAATCAAACGGGACTAATTTAACTATCTCAACACAACTAATATTTCAAGTGGTTACTCCACAATCAACACAAAATGCTACTTTTAATGACTACTGCAGTTTCAAAATTATTCAACCCCTTTATGACAAGCTTCTTCAGTACGTAGTAGAGCAGCTTTTTACTGTTATGACCTGCTGCAAACGTGATGCATAGCCAGACACCAGTTCAGGCAGCGCTCCTGAGGAATCTTAGCCCATTCCTCATGGGCAATGGCCAGCAGCTCACTAATATTCTTTAGATTTCCCACCAGAGATTTTCTGTCTCTGACAGACGACTCTGATGGCCACGCTAGATTCCTCCGGGACTTTTACTGAAACCAAGCCTTGGAGCACTTTGAGGTATGCTCAGGATCATTGTCCTGTTGGAAGGTCTGGTGATGCTCAAGCTTCAGGCTCTTCACAGGCGGCATGACGTTTTCTCCTAGGATTTCCTGATACTTGATTGAATCCATCTTCAATATTCAGTATGCCCTGGAAGCAGATGAAGTCTCTGAGGTTTTAAGATCTGTAATCTGGATTAAATCAAAGAAATAAACAATGCTGTCTATATGAGAGATATGAGAGAGCGACAGAGGAGAGGAGTAATAGTAGTAGTAATAGTAGTAGTAGTAGTATTGCCAGGATTGTTCATCCATTCATTCATTTTCCTTCTGATGGAGGTTGCAATGACAGCAGGCAGAGAAAGTTATCCCAGATTTCTCCATCTCAGGCTAGAGATTCCAGCTCCACTGGGGGGAATCCCCAGACCTTCCCAAGTCAGCTGTGAGATCTAATCTCTACAGTGGGTCCTGGGTTTGTCCCAGGATCGCCGTCCAGTCGGACCTACCTGATACATCTGTACTGGGAGCCAACCTTGTCAGGTGACCAAACTATCTCAAGAGTACCTCATCCCAATTTAGAGAAGCAGTCTGAAGAAGCTGATTAAAGAAGCAGATGGCGCCAAAGCGCTCCTGGATTACCGAACTCCTCCACCCGTACTCGCAGTGTTATTCTTTCTGTCACTACCCACAGCTTGTGACCATAGATAAATGCACATGGGGAAGTAAATGGGAACGTGAAAGCATGTTACTTCCGATCCATTTGTTGTTCACACAGTCCCTTTTTTCCATCACTCGAGAATCAGATTCCAAGATGACTGGATTGTTGCTCAAGATTTGTGTTTGTAAAATGATGTTAGAAATTCAATCCTGTTTTCTGGAAAGCAGAAAGAGAGTTGTTTATGACCCCACTGTTTTGTTCTGGTCTATTTCTCCAGCAGAAAGCCTTGTAGTTTTGTTTAATCACTGTGTCATTCAGCAATGGAAATTAGAGTCAGCTTTTATCCAGCTTCAGCTTAAACAGCTCTTTAGAAATCCTGTTTTTGACACTGTTTATGCATGTTTGTGTGGGAGGTGAATTTCTGGGATGTGAGTCTCTTTAGTTATGCTTTAGCTCATCAATAAGCCCTTTTCACAAACACTGCAAGTGCGTTAATGCAAGGTAAAATCAGTTCCTGTTCGTCCTGCTGCTGATTGTTTACCACAGAAACACCAGCATTATTATCATTTTCACTCGCACTGTAAAGATTTTTCACCTCATCTTTGTCAAGACTTGAAATTGTGGCCAGAATTATTAAACGCTCAGCAATGAAGGATTCCGAGCTAATAATGGGTATAAATTCTAAGTGGAAGAAGTTACAAAAGGAAATGCATTTGTTTTTCCTCAGCCTTTGCATGGAAGGACACCATGGTGCAGACTATTTGTGATGTATGGACATTATCCACATAAAGATCCCCTTTTCCCTTCTTCCAATACAATAGAAATGGTTCTGCACATCACAGACACACTGTCAACACTTACACGAATTTATTTGATTTAATTCTCATTATTTGCTGTCGGTCAAAACAAGATCCATAGAACAGTTTTAAATATTTAAAAACAACACTGGGAAGTGCCATTAACCCAGGGTTAGGGTTAGCCCTAACCCTAACCCATCTGTTAGTCTTTGTCAACCAAAAATGTGCATAGAGTGAGCATAATGACAGAGTGCCTCTATATTAGCACTTGTTGCAGTTCCCATTTTTGACCACTGGGTGCGGTAATAATGATGACTAAATGGGACAGTGAGCCCAATGGAACGGCAGATAACAGTTTAAAATCTTTGGTCATTCAAATGAGGTTATTAGTATTTCAACAGACTTTAAAATGTATGGACTTGTTAATAAGAACTTGAAAAATGAAAACTAGCATTTGTTGAACAGCTGATATAAACAGTTGTGGTCTGCAAAACCAACTCTAATGGACAAGCCAACCAGTATAATAAATCTAACTGCTTCTACAAGGCATGTGTGCTGTAATATTCACTCCATTGGCCGTGTGCACTACATTATGTGCCTTGTAGCTATGGTCATTGGGCATTTTATCAGGTAAGTCTACCATATTGCCCATTTTAGCCCTGTCCATCAGTGGAAATGGACCAATATACCAAATTATTAGGGCTGACAAACCAAATTTCCTAGAGTAAACAGAGGAACAATGGCTTCCAGTAGTAGAAAGTGGTGTATATGTATAACATAAAACTCCCATAGGGAGAAAACCACAGATAGTCCATCATCCTCATCCACTAATTACCACCAATAGTGTTGATCACATAAAAGGTATCAGACAGACAAGGTGTGCAGAATGAAGGATCTGATCTTTGAAACAGGTTTGAGCCACATTCCGATAGGCTTTCTGATCAAACAGGTGTTTGCTATGTGTGACCGTGATATGCGTCAGATTCAGTTTGTTTTTTTCACACTACACATGTCACCGTCATCATCATCCTGTCGCAGCACGTCAGCAGCAGCTAATATGAAAATAAAAATCGAGAACTGCCAGTAATTCTGTAAAAACTCTTTCCTCTGTAATCATGAACAGACACACCATCAGAAAACTTCCAAGCCAAAGAAAGCTTGTATTCCTATTTTGTTCATTTCACCACTTCAATGATCGATTATCTTGCAAAAAACAACCACAACCCCCCCAGTAACTAACACTAACATACCCACAAGTCTTAAAACTGTTGTGTAAAGCAATACTTTACTTACGGGGTCTGTATTCTGATTAATTATCATGAGTCTAGTATTATAATAGTTATTTTTCTTTTAAACATTCACCATCAAGCTTTCCAATAGAGTTATTAAACGTTACATGAACAGAAAGCCAAATTTATGATTTGTCTGTATTAGCAGAGTATTTTATACGTATGTAAGAAAATAAATAAATAAATAAATAATAAATAGCCGAATAAATAAATATCCATGTCTGTATTGTTCATTTTCGATCAGTGAAATTTTAAATACTTGAGTATGTAACTTAACTATAAACACTTTTTGACTTACACCCAAGTAGATTTTTGACTCCATGCTGTTCCTTTTAACTGAATAAGATGATAATACAGTAGCCATTCTTTCACTCTTTAATTATGAGTTTCTCTCATGCGGCTGAGCCTTTGATGTATCACAGGAGCTAGCAACATTTGCTAATCAGAGGTGTAGCTACAAGACAGCCAAGGCAAGCAATTGCATGCGCCCCCCGAAGGCCAACATTAAATCCATGAATATGTCCAGGACCAGGGATTCTGTTTTCCTGCCTGGGTCCATCACAGTCCTGAGAATTGCCTCGGAGGCTAATGCGGGACCTACTGTTTTCAGTGATGTGATCATTCTGAAATGATGGATAAATCTGGTCTAAATCTGATTTATCTAAAAACAGATGTGACTGTTTGCTGTTTTGGCTTTAGATAAAGGATTAGTATGCCAAGAGTTTTGGCTTAAAGTTTTGGAATTTGCAAAAATATCATAATTGATTTTCTGTCCAAACACTGCTCATAGTCATTCCTCTCTCTCTCTCTCTCTCTCTCGCTCTCTCTCTCTCTCCTAATGTCAGTTGACCCTGTATGAACATATATTTGCATGTGTGCGCACATGCACAGACAGACAGACAGACAGACGGACGGACAGACAGACAGACAGATAGATAGACACACGCATATATATGGCTATCTTTCTATCATTGTGAGGACTCCACTGCTATAATTATTAATGCAACAAATTAATGCTACACCTGCACCTAAACCCAAACTTAACCTTAACCTCGTTGTTGAAAAGGAAACATTAAAATTGTAAATTTGTAATTAAAAAAAAAAAAAAAAAAAAAAAACACTTTCTGCCAATAGAATCTCGAGCTTGAAACCGTAAAAAATCTCAAGAAATAGGTTTTCACTTGATGTCATTTCTTGCGGCAAGGTTTCTCCGCTGCTTCAGGTAATGATTCCTTTTGTAATAATGAAATAATTACACATTATATTATTTTGTTACAAAGCACTCACACTGCAGACTCCTTTCATAAATGTTAAATGACATGCCCTTGTCGAAACCTTCACCATATTAAAGATTATACATTTTTATTTGTAAAATAACAACACGTTTTTTTTTTCCCAAATCTCTTTAGATTATGTGGAGCATCTGCTATACAAGTCCATATGACTGAACTGTTACTATAGAAACGATAACATATTAGAACAACACGCTAATATTAACCTGTGATTTGAAATAATACAACTATGATGTATAACGTGTTAATTATAACACAGTCGCAGCAGTAGATATACAGTAATGCCTTTTGATACACTATAATATGCAATAACTGAATATATTTCTATAGAAAGACAGACATGCTACTGTACCATACTGTAAACCATATTTAACATCTCATACTGGACAGAACACAGTATTTTATTGTAGAAATTACAATGTGTGTGTGTGTGTGTGTGTGTGTGGTGCTCTAATGCCTCAATTTATTTGTGTGTCAGCCTTATTAAAAACGGTGCCATTGCAATGTGATGTATTTGGCCACTATTTCTCTCTTGGGTCCTACACACACACACACACACACACACACACACACACACATACACATTTCTTGCCTCCTGATGATATTTTACATGAAGCTGATGTGCAAAGTGGCAATTACTCAAACCTACAATGAGAAAGGAAGAGACACAAAAATGGAAGGAGCATAAAAGAGAGAGGAGTTGAGAATAAGGAGGGGAAAGATAGAAATGAGGGAAAGTGGGGAGAGAGATGACAGGAGCGTCAGATATGGAAAGAGGGTGGGTGTGTGTGTGTGTGAGATTGACAGAGAGGGACAGAAAGAGAGAGAGACAGAGAGAGATAGAGTGAGAGAGACAGATAGACAGAGAGGGACATAGAGAGAAGGAGAGACACAGAGAGAAAGACTGAGAACAGGGAGGAAGCGAGAGAATGAAACAGAGAACAGAGAGACAGAAAGAGAGCGAGAGAGAGAGCGAGAGAGAGGGATGCCAGATTGCTCCTTGACAGCTGGCCAGTGGGAGGAACAGAGGTATGATGGAAGCATGAGGCAATCGTGTGACATTCTCCAATGGGGAATTAAACGGAAAACGTTTGTGTGTTTTCTCTTCGTCTGTTTACTGTTTGGTTGATTTCCTGCACTCCTTTTCTTGACAGCTTGTTTTCTCTTGTTGGAGCCAGCATCCTGACTCGAGAGGCTATATCAGACGCTGCTGGATAATTGGATTAAAATGGCCCAAATTGGAAGACAAGTTATCTTTGTGTGTACAGTATAATGCTGTTTCGGTGAAGCCTGAATGTCCCCATGACAATAGAAAAACATATCTGGCACTGGCAGCTAGAACAGCTAATAGCGCAGACAATATGTGGAGAGGGGCACAGTGGTGAAGGGTTTGGAGACTCAAACACAACCCGTTCCTGGACTGAAATGAGCAATTAACAAATTATACAAAATAATACAGCAAGAGGAAAGCACCATGTGTTACCGCGACAACATAAACCAACCTGTTGGGAATTTCACTAGATTTAATTGCACAAAATCCAAACCAAAAAGATCTGGATGTGAATTTTTTAAATCTGGATTTTTAAGCTTAGTTTTGAAATCAAATTGTATCTACCCGTTAAAAGAATCAAACGTACAATCTGTTATAAAGCATTTCACATTCATAGTATCAAGTTCAGATTTACTTGACTGCGGTTCAATCGGGAATGTTGCCTGGTTGAAATGGGAGCTAAACACGCGTGCTTGGAAGTAGCATTGTGAAATTTGTATGTTTTGTCTGTGTCAACAAAATTCCAATTTCAGTTATGCACATGTGATTATTTTAAAATTGGACTTGAATTCAGGTTAAGCCTTATATACAAATTCAAATGATAAAATACAAACTTAATTTGAGTTAATTAAACCGTCAGTCGAGTGCGTCCAACGTTTTTCAGAAATAACTCAAGATTCAAAAGTTTATGTTATATATACGTACTGAAAAAGACGTAGGCTGTAGTAAAGACGATGGCAGTAAACCTTTTCTACATCCCGATGGTGAAAAAAAATGAGTCTTATTAGTGAGCCGTTATTAAGAGATTCGTTGAATGTTGAATCAAAAATATTTTATGACCAGTGTTGCAGTATAACTAAAAAAATAACAACTGGGCTATTATTGGAACACTGACCAGTACACAATGTGACATCCAACTTTAGCTGTTGCTGCATACAATCAAGTAACACAAGCAGTACTGCTTCTCTCCTTTTTTTTTTTGCCTCCAAATCTACAGCAAGGACAAGCAACCTCCTCATCCCCACAGTTAGATTTCCTAGATTACATGCTCTTGCACATTTCCTGTCAAAGGCTTGCAAATGATGGTACTCATTAAACTCATTAAGCATGGTGCTGAAGCGATGCTTTATTTTTCACTGGGGTTCAATTTATTTTAATTTAATTTATGTAGCTCTTTTAACAGTAGGCGTTGTCACGGAGTGACTTTACTGAAAGATGTAGATTTAGATCTCTAATGAACAAACTGGAGGTGGTAGCAGCAGAGAAACTCTTCCTCTTCTGGATAAGGGTTGTAAATCACTACAGTATTCAGGTGTAGAGGATTAAAGGGAAACAGGGCAAAGTGGGTTGAAATGATGTTCAGAATGAGCAGATTCCTGGGATGAGCATAGAACAGTCTTTATGATTACAGCAGCACTTCTTGGGTACAAATCTTCAGTGTCCATGTGCTAATTTGATTGGTCTGCTAATCTGATTGATCGAGCGGTGTTCGAAGAGTGATGATATTTCCTATAATCGCACCTGGACGTTTCGCAGTGTGTATTACTCTGCTTCCTTTTTCGAAAAAGTTTCTGCAGTAATGTTATCGACTTCACCAACAAAGTAGACTTTTCGGGAATATAAAATATGAAAGCTCGTAAGATGATTATGAAAAAAAAAAGGGACACCAATGTGCTAGCTAGCTAGCTAACCAATGGGCTATAAAGTGAGTGCGGCCTCTGTGGAATCTATTTCCGTTACATTTGGTCATGTTTTATCTGAATTTTCAGTTCACTACTACACTCACAATCATGTAGTTATACTGAATACAATGCAAACAATTTTAGCTTGCTTCCTGAAAAGTTGTTGCTGATTGTGACAGGTACCTACTGGGGTGCACAAATATAGTTTTGGTTTTACTGCATCACGTAGGAACTCTGAGAAATAGACATTTATAT
>JAQQZR010000566.1:0-13948 GCA_030068235.1 Notoglanidium macrostoma | reverse complement strand
GCACCATTCCGTGTTTATATAAACACACAAGCCACCACCGCGAGTCTTACCGCACAGAGCTACTTTCCTGTCGGCACGAAACGCAGTTAGCCAGGCTAGCTGAATAGCCGCGTCCGGAACTCTGTCGCTGAGCCATGTTTCCATGAAAACAATGACAGCAATTTCTGAACTCGCGCTGGGTAGTCCACTGGAGTCAGATATAGTCCAATTTATTGTCCAGAGAACAAACGTTGGAAAGTATTATTGTTGGTAGGGGGGGTTGGCTAGGATTAGCTCTTAGCCTCGCGCAGACCCCCGCCCGCTTGCTGCGTTCCGCTTCCTCGCACACCGCTTTCGGCGGACCCTCCCCCGGCCCCTGGCATCAGGCGACGCCGAGTACAAGAGGCCTGGTTTCAATAGCAACCCGAGGACGCAAAGCGTTTCCAAAAGGCCCTCCCGCAGGACAAATTTTTTTGAGTATTTCTTTATATCCAGTAAAGTTTCTCGTGGGTAGACACGAACACCGTTTGTTTTGGTGTCCATGTGCCGTCAGAGTTACACCAAGGAAACTAAATAAAAACAGAAAACACGATTTTAAAACAAAAAAGCACGATTTCGGATCCGGAGGGGCCGTTGCGTGCATACGATTGCGCCGCCGACGTCATAAATGCTTTGTGTGTGTAAATGTGCCACAGCCAGTTCATTCTGATTTTTATCTGGAACATGAACAGAGGTGCAAAGAGCTGAGAAAGAAGAGTCAAAATCTGGCAGACATACCCAAATATCTTTATGCAAGTTATTTTTCCAATTATTATGGTGTATGGTGTCATTAGAGACACCAATGAGCAAAAGCATTATATCCACTGACTAAGTGAATAGTGTTTATTATCTTTTTAACAACGGTGCATGTCAAGGTCAGGGATATATTACATAAGTGAACAGTTTGTGGTCAACGTGTCGAATCTGAGAGAAATGGTCAGGTGTAAAGACTTGAGTGACTTGGACAATGATCAAATCATTATGGGAGCTGACATTACACACACACACACACACACACACACACACATATATATAATGAGTGTATGATTTTAAAATATTAATCAGTTAAAAAAAAGGCTTTTTACGTGTATAATGTATATTTGTTGAATTACTGTACCCCCACCTCATGTTATTTCTCAGGCTACATGTTAACCCAAAACCATCTTACCAGTGTGTATCTCGCAGTGTGGGAAGTGCAGATAAAGAATTGACCCTTCAGAGCAGTTGATGTTGTACAGGGGTCCTGCAGGCTGGTACTGGCCCAGGCCCTGCAACTGACTGTTTTCCCAGATCACTATTGTGTACAGCACTTCTCCACTTCCTTTCATCTCAAAGCCAAGGTTGGTCAATTTACAGTGAAACAGACCATCATGAGAGCACCGAAACCTGCAGAGCAGAAGACACAAAAATTTTTTTTTATTTTATAATGTTACAGAAAAACCCAGGTCAGAATAATGTTAACAATTAACCTCATTTTTGTGGAGAACAGAATAAAAGAGACACATGTGGTACCTGTATGCACCACTGTCAGCACAGTGTTCAGGAATGAATTCATCTGTGACTGTTGAACGCTGTTGAACAGAAGAAAAAGTTAATACATATACACATAATGCATATGTGAATATTTATTCCTATGGCGTGGTCATGGATTTCCCCTTCACACTGAGCGTAGCACTCTCTCTGCATGCCATGAAGCATCTCAGCACACTTCAGCACACACTTCAGGGTCGATAACTATCTGTTTATGTTGCCATGTGTGTTTGTTTTGGTTTGTGTCTCGTCTCCTCCCAGTTCCTGTTTCCCCCCGATAACCCTGTGCATTTAAACCCTCTGTGTTCTAGTGTTCAGGGTAAAGTATAATGCTCAGAGTTTTGTGCATACTATCTACCAAGCCTTTGTTCTTTGTGTATGATTGTAGGAGCCATTAATTTATATTGATTTATAATATAACCCCTACATGTGTTCGTTTATTTTGTTGCTACGGTAATTTAAGTTATAATAAGGTTGCTCATGTTTATTGTTTAGTGTGAAGGGTTGAAAAAAAACGTTCGCTTCCAGACGCAGGGAATTACACCTTTTCATATGATGAATAAAAGAAAGAGCAATGTACAGCATGCTGAAAAGCCTGCAAACAGCCGAAGGACAGAGGGAACGACACACGGCCAAGAGGATGAGGACCTAGACGAGGATACAGGCTTTTATTCGGAGCCCCATTTCTCTACCTCGAGCGCTGGGGATATTGATGTTATTGAGAGCATCACCTTGAAGAACTTCATGAGTCATCACTTGCTTGGGCCTTTTCAATTTGGAGCAAATGTGAATTTTATTGTTTCTAAATAATGGAAGTGGCAAGAGTGCTATCCTTACTGCTCTCATTGTTGGCCTGGGTGGAAAAGCAACTACAACCAACAGAGGAGCCTCTTTGAAGAGTTTTGTAAAATATGGAGAAAGCTCTGCAGAAGTTACAGCAAAATTGATAAACAGAGGAAGCGATGCTTATAAAGGTGATGTATATGGAGATTGCATCTCTATTGAAGAAAGGATCACCAGCGATGGTTGCAGAACATGCAAAATCAAGAACAAATCTGGGTCTATTATCTCTACTAAGAAGGAAGAGTTAACAGCAATATTGGACCATTTCAACATACAGGTTGACAATCCAGTCTCAATCTTAAATCAGGAAATGAGTAAACAATTCCTCCATTCAAAAAGTGAAACAGATAAGTACAAGGTGTAGTGATCGCTGCGGGGCTCCTGTCTGGCTTGCTGGACGAGGGTCACTTGCATACAGCCTCTCCTACATTATTGTGCCCATAGCAACACCTTCCCGCAGTGCCCCTGTTTCCACTAAGCTTGCTATGTCATGGCGCGACCGAGTGTCCAGCGGTATAACTGGGTACAGGGCAGACTGGGCTCTTCAGCCTTGGGTGGCAGCCAGTCTAGGAGAAGGACAACTCTGATTTCAAACCCGGGTAGATGGAGCTCGGTAGCCTTGACAGGCAGTCCGTCCAGGAGAAGGTAAACTCTGATCTCAAACCTACAGTGGCAGGTGTGCTGGACAGTCTCGACGCGCAGCGACCCTGGTCCACGGACGTGTCTTGAACATTCAGCAACCATGCCCCTGCCAGGGTTATCAGCCCCACTACCTTGTGGGTATCTTCCGGGAGGAGAAAAGGCTGCGGGAGTAAACCCAGATAGGAAATCCGGAGTGGAGCCCCTAAGGCGGCTGGCCAGTGCTTAGCGCCCCAGCCGGCAACTCCTGCAGCCACGCTGGTGCCAAACGTATTGCTCTGCTTTCCTTTGGACTTCACCTGCAAGGCCGAGAGGGGGATGCTAGTGTCCGGGCAGCCTAGTGTCTCCATAACCTGCGCCCAGGCTTGTGTCCTGGAGAGGTCACTCCAGTGCCGCTGTCCTACAGCGTCATCACAGCACGGAAGACAGCAGTTACGAGTTATAAGCCCATGTCCGATTGGTGTAGGATAGGGCGCTACGGGCTGTCTTTGATGGTGGGAGGATCCATTGCATTCCACTGGTCAGCTACCGCCCACCTCAAGCTAGGCAGCCCGTGGTTAATTAGGTGCTGACCCGCCACGGTCTGCCTGCTTCATTGGGTGCATGGAGCTTAGAGATCAACTCGACAAGCAGACCGCAAACACTGCACCAGGCAAACATCAACAGAAGAAAAAACCAGTTCTACGGCTGGGAAGTTGGAATGTCAGGACTATGTGCCCTGGCCTTACAGACGACCTTTCTGTCATTGATGACTGCAGAAAGACCGCCGTCATAAACCGTGAGTTGAAGAAGCTCAACATTGACATCGCTGCCCTCCAGGAAACTAGACTCCCTGCAGATGGCAGCCTGAGAGAAAAGGACTACACCTTCTTCTGACAGGGGAAGAGACCTGAGGAACCACGACAGCATGGCGTCGGCTTTGCCGTGAGTAACGCCCTCCTCACCTCAGTGGTGCCTCCAGATGGCGGCACTGAAAGGATCCTGTCCCTCCGACTCTCCTGCTACACTGGCCCCCTGAACATCCTGAGCGTCTATGCTCCAACACTCTGCTCTCCTGCAGAGATCAAGGATTAGTTCTATGAGGAACTCCATGCCGCCATTAGAAGAGTACCTTCCTCAGAAGCCTTAGTCCTACTCGGCGACTTTAATGCCAGGGTCGGAAGTGACCACGACTCCTGGCCCACGTGTCTTGGCCACTTCGGTGTAGGCAAACTGAATGAGAACGGCCAGAGGCTTCTTGAGCTTTGCTCATACCACGACCTCTGCATTACAAACACGTTCTTCTCCACCAAGTCTCATCACCGCGTATCATGGCGGCACCCCAGATCCCGCCACTGGCACCAGCTAGACCTGGTCATCACACGCAGGACAATGCTTCGCAGTATCCTCGTCTCCCGCAGCTATCACGGTGCTGACTGCGATACAGACCACTCCCTGGTCGGCAGCAAACTGCGACTTCAGTCCTCAACAGGCTCCAAGTGCTCACCGCTCGAGTTTACCCAGAGTCGCAGTGCGGCTTTAGAGCTGGGAGATTGACAGCCGACATGATTTTCACTATTCGACAACTGCAGGAGAAGTGCCGAGAACAGCAACAGCCACTTTACGTTGCATTCATCGACCTGACCAAAGCCTTTGACCTTGTTAGCAGAAAGGGGCTCTTCGCACTGCTCTCCAAGATTGGATGCCCCCCGAAGCTACTCAAGATGATTACAGCTTTTCACGAGGGCATGCAGAGCACAGTACAGTACAACGGCTCTTCATCAGACCCCTTCCCAATTAACAACGGGGTGAAACAGGGATGCGTCCTCGCTCCTACTCTCTTCGGCATCATCTTCTCCTTGCTACTCTCTTATGCCTTTGACTCCTATGACGACGATGGTGTCTACCTCCACACAAGAACTGACGGGAAGCTCTTCAACCTAGCCCATCTGCGTGCCAAGACCAAGGTGCGTCATATACTCCTGCGGGAAATGCTGTTCGCCGATGATGCAGCACTAGCAACTCACACTGAGGAAGCTCTCCAGCAACTCATCAACCGCTTCGCTCATGCTTGCAGCGCTTTCGGCCTCACCATCAGCCTCAAGAATACCAACATCATGAGTCAGGATGTCAGCAGAATCCCCAGCATCCGCATCGGTGACCACACTCTGGAGGTAGTGGAGGAGTTCGTCTATCTGGGCTCCACCATCAGCAGCAACCTATCACTTGACACTGAACTTGACAAACGGATCGGCAAGGCCGCCGGAACGATGGCACGCCTCACCAAACGGGTGTGGGAGAACACCATGCTGACTATCAACACCAAGATCCGTGTCTATCAGGCCTGCGTCCTCAGCACCCTCTTGTACGGCAGCGAGACATGGACTCTGTATGCCCGTCAGGAACACAGACTCAACACGTTCCATCTCCGCTGCCTGCGAAGGATACTGGGCATCACATGGCAGGACCGCATTCCCAAAACGGTTGTCCTGGAACAGGCAGGCATCCTCAGCATGTATGCTCTGCTCACCCAGCGCCGCCTTCGCTGGCTCGGCCACGTTCACCGCATGGACGACGGACGGCTCCCCAAAGACATTCTCTACGGAGAACTGGACTTTGGCGTCAGACCAGTGGGGAGGCCAGCACTGCGCTACAAAGACGTCTACAAGCGCGACATGAAAGCCTGCGACATCAACCCCACAACATGGGAAGCTGCAGCAGCAGATCTCAGTGGCTGGACGCAGACCGTCAAGGCGGGTGTAAAGAACGGTGAACAAAAGCGACACCTACAGTGGGCAGAGAGGAGAGAACGCAGAATAAATGCGGAGAAATCCTCAGTGAAACCAGACGCCGTCTTCATCTGCCAAAACAGCACCAGAAGCTGTACATCCAAAATCGGGCTCTACAGCCACCAAAGACGCTGCAATCAAGCCACGGAGCAACCAAACCGGACGCAGAATTCCATAGTCTCCTGAGACTGAGGACGCCACAGAGTATGTACGGTGAAGAGATACAATTTTTTTATGCCTTTTTTTTTAAACTGAACTACTGCAGTAGTTCATTTGGTCACTTTTCATTTGGTCACACAAATTCTGTATACCTACAAATGTGCATATCCTTTTTCTGTGTACTACAGTATTGACTTTTCCAAAAATCTTACCTAACGTTGAATCAGAATCTAAAATGCTCTGTGTGATGTACACAATAGCATTTTGCTATACAAAACTGACATTCTTGTATGGTACAGTAAGTGGTCAATGTCAACAAAACAGCAGAAAAAAACAGATTTGCATAACTGTTGTGTTGACTGCATTGGTGAAAAGCCATCTAAACATTTTGACCAGTATGGCTTACATGATGGCAAAACAACTTTTCATTTTGGTGGCACTGGCCAATTTGCTGACACAATAATTATGTTTGGAAGAATGAATGAAATGATTTTGGATGAGTTACTATGTCTTGGTTGTGACAATTGCTCTTACAGTTCAAAGAATGTTAAGACAGTTTCAAAAAATGAGCCAAAGCAATTGAGTAAACTAGTCTAAAATAGTCTAAAAAATAAAGCTCAGCCTGAAAAAGCATCACAGACACATAACCCATTGAAGAATAAAAGTGTATTTTTGCTCTAACTGAAAGCTTAACAAAGTGCAATGAAAAGAATGTAGAAAAGTTTAGTGTGTAATCGGGTAGTAACTGGAAGCAGAGGTGGGCAGAGTAAACAAAAATTGCACTCAAGTAAAAGTATTGTTACTTTATAATAGTAATGAGTAAAAATACACATCATAATGACTTGAGTATGAGTAAAACAGAAGCTCATAAAATGACTACTCAAGTATTGAGTAACTTTGTATGATTTATTACATCTATCAAGCATTTCATTCAAGTTTATCAGAATATCAGTTATGCCCCCAAAAAAAGTTATCTAAGAAATACAACATAAAATCTACTCATTCAAGTACTAAATCATATTCTAATACAAACTAATAAAAAAATTATAAATTATAAGAAATATATTATATTATTATAATAATACTGCATGGTCGAACTCGGGTTTGTGACTGGAGGGCGAAGCTTGGAAAGGTGATTAGTAAGTGGGTTCACCTGTGAGGGATTGTCGCATGCCTGCCTTCCATCTCCTCATTTTTCCCCTGAACTCCACAAGTGTTACACAACCGCTTCCATTTTTTTTCTTATCATGGATCTTTTGAAACCAATACCAAAGTCACAACACTTAATTTCTTAGCACAGTCCTGGTCTTTAGTTTTGTACATTTGTGTATTCAAACTCTGTGTATCAAAACAGTAAACATTATAGAAGCTGTGCGCATGTGAATAAAAATAATGTAATAAATTTAATAAAATTAGAGAGAAGTGTGCAATCTAATGAAACATAAGTAAATACATTTTTTTTAATTATAAATGTACTTGAGTAAGAGTGAAAGTATTATGCATTAAAACTACTCCTATAAATACAATTTATTAGAAAAGGGTTACTTAAGTACATGTAACAAAGTAAATGTAATGAGTTAACACCCATCACTGGTGGCACAGCTGACTAAAACTTATATTCACATACAGTATACAGTTGCATTCTGAGAAAATTTATAACCCTTAACGGTTCTTCTGTAGTCCCTCTGGGGGAGCCTATAAAAGCAAAACTGCAGTATTTCTCTAACAAAATTTTTTATTTCAATTTCAGTAACAGTATAGAAGAAACTACAGCAATTAAAGTGCTACATGTTTTTTTTTTTCACAATTCTTACAGTGCGTGACAGCATCAAGGTCTAAATAATGTCTGATTCCCAAGTTAAAACTGAGAAGCTTGAGTGTTGAAAAATCCTCACAGATTTGGGTCACAGAGTTTAAATATCTAATTGTGGTCACTTCAATATAATACAAGATCACTTGTTCCCACAAAATAATAACATTTGCACACAAGTAGGGGGATTTAAAATTTTTTTTTTAAATCTTTTTTATTTTTAAACTACAGACTAGAGTAGCACTGCTACAGATAAAGCTCAGAGCTGCGGTATAAATACCACTTTCTGTTCTGTTTGTGTTGTTTATATCCCGCAGACCAATATAATAAAGTTTTTATAAGTACTACCCTCTGTTACTTCTCTTCGCTTCCTTTGGAGGGCTTTCACTCCTTTTTTTCCCCTTGAGCCACAGCAGCTGGTTATCTCCACTTCTGCACCTGGTCCTGATAAACACCCCCTCCATCTTACCCTCCATCTCCCCCTCCTTCTCCATCTTCTCGGCCTTCTCCATCTCCCCCTCCTTCTCCCATTCAGTTGGTTGCAAATCTTCAACCTCACCACTAGATGGCAACGATCCTACACACTGTTGCTTTAATATCTGTAGCTACCCATGAAGGTGTTGGAGTACTGTAACTGACAAATAAACTGGCTGTATCTTCAAAGTTACAAAAGTGCTTTGCTTTAAGAATTCCCCTACATTTCAGAAACTGCATTAACATTTGCTGACAGTGTTCCACACAAATTATACAATCATGTGAAGCCTACTAAGCACTGACAATACATAGAAAAAAATAGGCACCCACTTTTTGTTTACAATTTCTTTTTTTTTTTTTTTTTTTACAATTTTTGCTACAGATTATAGAGGTAGGCTATATTTGTTTTATGAATTCTGCATGACTGAGTCAATATTTTAGATTTCCGAATACAACTTTTCCAAAAAATTATTTGTATTTGAAAAATATTTGTACTTATATATTATATTTATCATTAAAGAAGCTGTGGCAGATTCTCCGAGATGCTCAGTAAAAGACTTTGTTTAGTTTTTTACTGTTTACTGCACATGATATTATTTTTCTTTTAAGTAAAGTAGATAGATTTAAGTCCATTATCTTTGAAGTTATCTTTACGTAACAGTATTTTTTGCATGTTCACAATACTGTATCTCTATATTTTAATCTAGCTTCAAAGTAAAATTCACTATGGAATGGAACATTGCTTTGTGCATACCTTATAATGTAACGCATGGAGAGAACTGCAGGAAAACCTGAAATTATTGTGAATCAGTGCAAAACATTATTGCCAGGAAATGTGAAACTATTGTATAGAAGTGCAAATATATTCAAAAGAAAAGTGTGACCCTTTGGGGCTCAGTATAGGAGGCTTTAGTTTTTCACATGCCAAGTTAACAACCTGTTAAGATTAAACTGTTTACATTAAAGCTGCAGTAGGTAGGATTCAGAAAAGTTCCCTCCCTCCCTCTCCTCTGTGCTCTAGCTCTGCCTCTAAAGCCCCTTCCCGAAGAGGTGGGTGCCACAGTGATTTTCACTGGATTATTTGGCTGAGGCTGCCACAGTGATTTTCACTGGATTATTTCACATTGTAAAATTGTCTTGTAGCCACTGAGGCGAGACATTACAGTTGTGAAATGGCAACATTGCTGGCCAACAAATAAACAGAAATAAATCTTTTCAACATAAAACGTCATCTACGGCAATATCTATTCGGCAAAAGAACTAGCACAAACTTATTTCAGTGCTTAGATGTTTGTTTTTATAAGAGAATCTGTTATGAATAGTGCTAAATAAGCAGGTAACCACTTATGAGGACATTTAGCTGTGAGAGTACAGGCATGCATAAACATCAGGCACGCATAAAAATCAAACCGATACAACTGCTTGGGCACTTCACAAAGATATTTTCAGTAACTTGCAAATAGAAAACCACTAACCAGTAGCCTTAGCATCGGAAACAAGGTAACGTTAGTCTGACTGCAACATCACAGTAACATGAGATGCTCTGTAGTGTGTTACTGTAACCGTTACCATCGTAGCTTTGCGGTTCATTTTTTCAGAAATCAAATCAAACATAGATAAAGCAAGGGTAATTACCTGCCAAGCAGAAATGCTGCTGACTCAGCTTTGGTTTTAAATCCTATCAAAGATATTGAGCTTGACCAACTGAGAGCATGTGTTGGAGAGGGGGGCTGCCCACAGCATGTGCACGAGCAGTGAGTGACACTCTGTCAGACTCTCTTCCTGGCTCTTATTGGTTGTTTTTCATTCAGACATGGTGGATTCTTGCAAATGGCATTTGGAGCAGTGGATGGAGCCAGAGTGGCCTGATTTTTTTCACAGGTTATATCTGTCTCCTGTAATATTGTCAGGACATAGTGACAGTTGTAGCAAATATGACAAAAAGTTATTTCTATACATCTTACCTATTGTAGCTTTAATTATCATGTGAACGCCACCACATGTTATGCAGGATATTAAAATTAATTTACTCATCTTTGGTTACTGCTTTATCCTGGTTATGGTTGTGGTGGAGCCTATTACAGGAACACTGGGTGCAAGATGGAGATACTCCCCAAATTGACACAGGTCTATTGCGGGTCCCTATGCACACACACTCATATACTTATTTATAACTAGTGGCAGTTTTGCTGTAGCCAATCCACCTACCAGCATGGCCCAATTGTGCCAAATAGCAGACAACTGTAGTGCAAGCAGCTTCACAGCTCCAGGGCTTCAGGATTGAGGTTGAGCTTAGGTTGTCAATGTGT
The DNA here is from genome assembly GCA_030068235.1 of Notoglanidium macrostoma. Classification (NCBI taxonomy): domain Eukaryota; kingdom Metazoa; phylum Chordata; class Actinopteri; order Siluriformes; family Auchenoglanididae; genus Notoglanidium; species Notoglanidium macrostoma. The sequence goes on along the minus strand of JAQQZR010000566.1, from coordinate 3,398 downwards.
ATGTGTGAGTGTGTGGTGTACTGCTGGTATCCCATCCAGGGTGTATTCCCACCTTACCCCTAACTCTGATCATCATAAAGCATCTACTGACAAATTAATGAGTGAATGAATGAACGAATGAATGAATGTTCCAAATGACATGGGAGGTGAGACTTGTGGGGACAAAGGGAGAGTCTCCCTTAACTCGTTTTAACCGCCATTGCCACCTTCTAGATAGCCCAAAAACTCATAATCACCTTCTAAAGATAACAAAGTGAATGTGCGGAGGTGAGAACACTCATTAAAGTCTAATCAGAGAGGTTTTAATGCAGGTGGATACTTATACTGATTAAAGCTGCTTAATTTTTGTTATCAGTATCATGATGACGAGCACTAAACATGTTATTAGAATATATGAAATGTGTCCATAGTTTTATTTTTTATAAAATATAAACAGAAAATAGAAAACTAAAACAGTAACTAAACAGAAAAGTCAATACAGCACCATAACATTCATTTTGTTATTAAATCATTAAAACACCTTCATAGTCTGCTTCCTTCATGATGACCTGAAATATTGATTCTAGTGAGTCACTTTTCATTTATAAAGCTACAGAAGGACAGTGTCAAAAGTACAGCATTTTTTCAGCAGCAACTATGAAAATGCCACTGTCAGTAGAATATGAGTACATGTTTAATGCTATAATGACTTGTGGTTTAACGTGTGTAGGCTATTTGGGTGTAATGGACATAAAAGCACTATTCATATCCTACTGTGTCATCATTTAATATAAACACTGAGAAAAGGTTTGAGGGTATCTTGCTGTTAGTGTTATCAGTAATGTGAGAAAGTCACTGTACAGTCTGAAGCTCCACACAGCGGGTTTCACAATCCTGCTTACTGTCAAATCTGTTAAGGGTCCCATCACATCCTCCATACCAGAAGTGAGAGCATTTATTATGAGCTTGATCATAGTACCATTTGAGTACATAAATACTGCAGGGCCCTTCATCTTTTTTCAGGGAGCACACATCTGTGGCTGAAGAGAGAGAGAGATACAATAATTGTAACATTAAAACTGCAATGTTTATGGATACAGATGACTTACTGTTCATGTAGTATTCAATTTTCATATTGAATTGGTTGCTGATGCCATCATAACCTCCTTCTCAGAAGCTTAAGCATAAGCACCTTTTCTTTTCACATTGTACCACCTTTGGCAATACAATATCAGTCAAAAAATTTGGACACGCCTTCTAATTCAATGGTGTTCCTTATTTTTTAAGACTATTTCATGTCTTAAAGTAATGATAGACTGTTGTTTGTCTTTACTTAGTTGAGCGGTTCGTGACATAATATGGATTACTACAGGTATTGAATAGGGCTATTTATTGTGTACCAACACTACCTTGACACAACACAACTGGTGATCTCAAACACATTAAGAAGGCAAGAAATTCCAGTAATGAACTAACCCTAACCCTAACCCTAACCCTAACCTTAAGGCACAGCTGTTAACTGAAAAGCATTCCAGGTGACGACTTCATGAAGCTGGTTAAGATAATGCCTATACTGTGCAAAGCTGTCATCAAGGTAAAAGCTGGCTACTTTGAAGAATCCAAAATATGATACATATTTTGCTTTTTAACACTTTTTTGTTTATCATATAATTCTAAATATGTTATTTCATAGCTTTGATGTCTTCAGTATTGTTCTACAATATAGAAAATAGTGGAAATAAAGAAAAACCTATGAATGAGTAGGTGTGTCCAAACTATTGACTGTATTCTCCACACATGGTATCTCTCCATATGCAGTAAACACTGGTCTATAAGCAAACCACCACAGAAACATGCATGGTGGTGCATGCAGGACACAGGAATCACACTACACATGCTTACGCTTGTACCACTCACTTTATATCATACTCATGATGATGTGTCATGCAACTTTGAAGTTTCTTTTCATATAATGATATCAGTGTTAAACTTGTGTTGTGAATTGTTATGATTTGTAAGCCTAGGATTGTAGTGTTCTTAGACATAACCTTAAACACTTGATGTGCATGTTTGTTGCTGTTGTCATTAGAAATGTTTTTTTAGACATGCTCAATTCCACAGTGAAACTTCCGCATTACCATTTGAACCTCCAGTTACTATCTGCACTTCCCAATTTTCATACTCAGGCTCCATCTTGGTCCATGTCTCAGTGTTAGTGAATGACTCCGACAGAGGAATTCTGAGGGAAAATGACTTGTTTTAAATCAAGTTGTCTTTCAGTACAAATGCTGCTGATTTGAGAAACAGATGTTAATAGCTGTGATGTTTCATACTGCCATGGCAACACTGTTTTTCATTTAACTGCTATTGCTGGCATTATTAACTTTCACAGCTGGAGTTTTAGTTTAGTCAAACCTTTCCATAATGTAAAAACATTTTTTCCATTTGAATAAAGAGCTGAATAGAAAACTGTTTTATTTTTGAACAGGCATGTAGAAATGTCATTTTACAACACTGAATCATTTATACATTTACAGTGGCACTGGGCTAAAATACTGCACTATGACATTTTAGCAGTGGGACAGATATCCATGATTTCCAGGCAAGTGTCCTGTGCAATTTTGTTTTATACTGAGATATGTTTGTAAACAAAGCAAAACACTCATAACCTGCAGAGAGCCAAACACATGCTTTTTGAAGCTGTGTTGCTCTATTAATTTACTAGATGAATTAAGACTCTTAAAAATGATGGAATCTATCATTTTAAGTTTTCCAGTTACTATGATAATGAGGAATTAAGAAGCAAAACAATGTACTTACAGCTAATATAAGTATTACGTGATATATACAGTAAGCCGTCTTCCATCTTGTTCATGAAAACAGACTCCCTTTACTCAATTGCAGTCTCATTATAATTTTCACTTAATAATAAAATAAAAAAAATGCATGCATTCCTAATTAAAATGTGATTAAAAAATGAGCCTGAGGAAATCTATAATGTTACCTTTGGATGGGTGAGCTCATTTCATCCTCAAAGACATAAAATTGACCTTGCTGTTGCTGATCCATACACTGCTCTTCGAGTAGTGGCGCAGGGTAGGTGTTCATTTCCCCTGTATTCATAAAATAAGAACAAACCCAACTTAACCATTCATAATACAGCATGTCAGAACACAAAACAAAAGAGGGTACAAATCATGCTTTTTTTCATTCAAAAAAACAAAAAGCAAATGTCCCTTACGGCTCAGAATGTGTAGGAAAGTCCTTAAAAAGCGCTGAGTATACTCCTGCTCTGCTTGCTTTACATGGCCCAAGTGAATTATGTGCTGCTCTGTGGGAAAACTAGCAAGCTCCTCCACCTGAGTGCTGCTGAAGTGATCCCCGACTGTAAGAGTGAAAAACACCACACCCTGACACTT
>JAQQZR010000565.1:0-13956 GCA_030068235.1 Notoglanidium macrostoma | reverse complement strand
TTTGTTAGTGAGAAAGAATGTACTGTCAACATCTCGAAATGTTTCCCATGTTCTTGGGTAGTGGAATTCGATTAGACTGACCTCCCAGGCACCCTTCAATATTAACAGCCTAACTAATTTAGTTCTGTACTTTGAGATCTCGATGTCGGGGTACACGCCCCGAGACGAATTACACGGCAGCGTTACGTAAAAATTCTTCACTCATAAAAGCGTTTGCACCGAATGAGACACGTTTGTCCAGGAACACTGATTTTTAACACAAAAGGACTATATGTCAATCATGTCTTTTTCGTGAACCCAACTGTTAAATTTTGAAGGCCATCCTAACCATTTCACCAAAACCATACACTTTTTTCCCCACTTTCTTTCTTTCTAAAGTCTTCTCCACATTAAATGTTTTATCCCTATCAATACTGATTCTTTGCAACTCTTCTTCATAAAATGTCCCCTGTAATAGATCACCGTCATAGTCTACCAACTTGTAGACTGGTGGTATTCTTGGGATACATTCGGATATGGTAAAAGATTCTTGTGTATAGTTTTGCTCGTAACCTTTTGTAAATGACCCTCTCACTTTAGAAATTCTAACAACATCACATGTGTTGTATTTAAATACTATGTTTTTGTCCTTCGTATCCTTTACACCATAAAATGTTTTAAATACAGTATTTTTGTTTTCACTGGTCACATCTACAGGTCTCATCCTGATACCTGATTCGATGATAACTATTGTTGTAGGAATTGAGTAAGTCCGGCAAAACATTTATATACCGCTTTGAATTGACCGCTGTTAGATAACGCCACATTCTACCCTTAATAGTTCTATTGAAGCGTTCAACCACGCTGGCCTTGAGTTCGTTCCCTGTGGCAAAATGATGAATGCCGTATTTACACAACACATTTTGAAAGTGCTTGTTGTAAAACTCTTTTCCACGGTCAGTCTGTAGCTTTTGAGGAACACGTCCTTCCTTGAGAATAGATTGAAATGCTGTAGCCACTTCTGGCCCCGTCTTGTTTTTTAACATACGTACCCATGCGTATTTACTAAAAACATCTATGCATGGCAACATGTATTTGAAGTCATCATTCTCCTTTGAGTACATAGTCATATCGACCAGGTCAGCTTGAAACTGCATGTCTATATCGTATACAACAACTCTATTTCTCGTATACTTCAGCCGCACGGGCTTGTGAAGTGTATAGCTATCCTCTCCGGATAACCACTCAGAAACCTTCTTGTCAGAAAAATGTACCCCCGTGTCTTTATACATGGCCTCTTTTAATCTTGTTTTACCACCAAAAGAACCCTCACTGGAGGGTGTATAGTACGTGGATTTTAGAAGGTCTGTCATGATTGTCAACCATACAAACATGTTTTCATTTTACACATTTTACGAAACATTAGATCACTCTTCAGATATGACGATCATCTTTTGTTTTTTCAAGCTTGTTGAAATTGTGAGTCTCGTTAGCGTTGATATTACATGACATGACTGTTAGCACAAATTTCACATGTTGTTTGACAGAATCTTTTGACTGCTGGCTTCTACCGTAACAATTACCCATTTTGACAAAATTCAATGGTTTTCCACTACCAACACTTTAGCGCGTCGAAAATAACACGTTCACATCGTAGGTCAACATGATTCTCCATGATATCCCTCAGTTTCTCACAGATATATGGTTCTTCCTCGAGCTCATAGACGATAGCTTCCGCAACGCCAAAGGTCTTTTGAGGATGCAGTTGTAGGTCGTATGTCTCAAAGACACCCGCAATCTTTTGTAGCGACTCGGGTCTGAAAAGCCCCCGTTTTATTTAATCAATGTGCGTTTGAAAATAATACGCATCTGGTTCGAAGAGACAGGAATGCTGATGTTGGCTGGGGTGGTCCACTTTGCAACCGAAACAATCTTTGCCCAGTTTTTCTCCAATGATGTGTTGCAGGATTCCACATACACAAGCCTTTATGAGTTTGATGGCCTGGGGGTTCAAACATCCAGCCAATTCTTGTCCAGCGGGTATACAGGGTCCATCACCATCGGTCGGAGATAAAGCTGTTAGAGTTTCAGTCTACTCAGTCCTTTGTTTGAGCGGTAAATTCATGTCCTCCAAATTTTTAAACAATTTATCAAAACATTCATGCTCTTCAGCCATAGCAACTTCATCTACTAATAGCGACATGGTCAGTCATGTGTCACACTGTCTCGGAGATGAAGCGTTCTAGGTACCCTATTCACCTTTTTAATGTTTGTAGTTGATGGCGAGGGGGCGGTGATTTCAGATGTTCCGCCCCCACAGTGACATTCCATGTCCTGGTCTAAAAAAGCTGCATCTTGATGTCCTGGTATCCGTCCAAATTCTTACACCATTTAAACAAACGGTCTATCTTTTTGAAAACATCGTGTAAAACAATTATGTCTTCCCAGGGATACGTCACTTTTAGGTCTTGCATGACTTTCTTCACATCATTATCTTCACTATCATTTACGATCGTGTATTTACCACTACACATGTACATGTAATCCCCAGACCCCCTTGCATAATGGTTAGCAAATACGTAGTAACACTTTTGTGGTATTACACTGTACCACGACGCACTATAGACAATATCCTGGTCAGAAACTTCAAGATTGATCCAAACGTTATTCCTGAACAATTTCCACTCTTTGGCACAGAATGATATGCGCTGTGTGTCATCTTTAAATGACCCCCAACCTGAATCTATCATGTATAATTTAACACAGCATTCTTCTTTGTCGACAACATATCCATCAACATGTTCATCATATAACATCCATTCATATTCCACCGCATCCGTTGCATTTTGAAGAAAACATCCCAAAGTTTTGGGTTTTCTCTTTTTTGGTGTGAAAGTTATTTCAGAGTCAATCATTCTGTTAGCGATGGGTGTGAAATCAAGCCTTTTCTTACAAACATCTCCTGTTGCAGATGACACAGTCTTTGACGCACACCTTTCTCCCAGCTTTTGCAATTCTACAAAACAATTGTCAGAATCTGTTAATCAAAAACAAAACCATCAGTATGCCACTCACAGTACAACAAATAAACTAAATCTTATTTGAAGTAAAGGAATCCATCCTCCTTGCCTTATCCTAGTGGTCTTGAATGATAAAGAAACTGAAGTCCTCTTTAGACTTTTATATGCTAAAGGGGGTCATTCAGGCTGGCTTTTGGTCAACACTTTTTTAGAGACATACCCTTGAGCTAAATACTCATTAGCATCGGGCCAACATGAAGTTTGCCTGACCTCACCTCCCTGTAGCCATTTCAAAATGACAAACAGACACAAAATCTATTTAGTGACCATTTAACAGAATGTTTAAGTTTAGGGTATGTACGCACTCCCCACCATCACACTCACCATACCATGCATCGGTCAGTTGCATAAATCACTTTTGACATCCCCTGGTAAAGGGGGGGTTAGGATCCAAGAACGTTTAAGTTTAGGGTCTGTACACACCCACTCAACCCCCCTTCACACTCACCATACCATACCATGTATTGGGCAGTTGCATAAATCACTTTTGGCACACCCCCGGTAAAGAAGTATTAGGATCCATAAATCATAAGAGGTCATCAATCATTATGATTGACAGATTGATAGAAAGTAAAGGATAATTACTACTAACCTTTTAACAAGGCACACCTGTTCACTGAAAAGCATTCCAGGTGACTACTTCATGAATCTGGTTAAGATAATGCCCACAATATCATCAAGGTAAATGGTGGCTACTTTGAAGAATCTAAAATATGAAACATATTTTGTTTTGTTTTGGGTTTTTTTTTACACTTTTTTGTTTACTACATAATTCAGTATATGTGTTGCTTCATAGTTTGAGGTATTCAGTATTGTTTTACAAAGTAGAAAACAAAAAAAGAAAGAAAAACCTATGAAAGAGAAGGTGTGTCCAAACCTTTTACTGGTAGTGTACACACATACATGCAAACTTCAAGTGAACATATTGTCTCCCTCTCTCACACACTCCTCTCTTCCACTCTTCCACTTATTAAATCAAAATGTTTCTTACATAAGTTTGATCACTTTGTTCTCATGCTCATTGATTTATTTGTGTACTCGACTTTAAATGATTAAAATGTAGCTATGAGTCGCTGTATTAAAGTCAGTCATGCAGCAAGATTGAAGCTTTATGTAATGAACTAAGTTCATTTAGGTCTTGTGTGTGTGTGTGTATGTACAGAGACAACCTTGTGACAGAGGGAGCTAAATATTTGCACATGTTAATGTGAGAAATATGTGAGATAAGTGGTTTTGAATTTATCATTAGTGGTAAAAATTAGCAAGGAAAGTGTTTTCTCTAGAGAGGGGTAGTGAGAGTGAGAGCAGCACAGTTTCTGTAGGGTAAGTCTGCATGCCTTAGGCAGAGATAGCAATCTCTCAATTCTGCTATTAGGATCCCTCAGAGCATGGCGAATGGGCGATGGTGGCATAATCACAATGTAAAAGCTAGCAGTAAGGCTCACCCACAAGTGCACCTCTTGAGATGTCAAACAAGATTGCTCTCCTCCACATGCTGAGAAAACTGAAAGAGCTCTGGTTATCAGAGACTCTATCTTAAGGCATGTTAACTTAGCTAGCTCTTTAGGGGCATCAGCAGCACTGGTGTATACTGGGAGCCAGGGCACCAGACATAGAAGGGTCCTAGGCAAGCATAGGTTTTCAAAGATAGTTATGTACCTAAGAGCTAATGATAAATACCTTCATAAGTCAGAGGGTACAAAAAGTAACATTGTAGAGGTGTGTAAATTAGTGAAGAGAATGTCCAGTGCAGTAATATGCAATTAAATGAAGCTAGTCCACCCAGCAAGTCCACAAACAAACAAACACACATGCTCGCATTCACACCTATGGGGAATTTAGAGTAGCCAGTTGACCTAATCTACATGTCTTTGGACTGTGGGAGGAAACCGGTGCACCCGGGGGAAACCCACGCATGCACGGGGAGAACATGCAAACTCCGCACAGAAAGGCACACTGGGTGACCCGGGGTGACCTGTGAGGTGACAGTGCTAACCACCACACCACCGTGCCGCCAGCAATCAAATTTATTTAAAAAATTATCAATTTGTCCCTTAGCATTGGCTATGTACCTAAATCCTTTAAATTCAGCTGTTCCACTATAGGCCAATATCCAACCTCCCCTTTGTCTCCAAGAGAAAAGGCTGTAGCAGAGCAGTTATGCTCATACCTACATAGGAATAACATTCATGAAATGGATTAATCAGGACCTTGGCTACATAAAGCACAGAGACAGTGCTGGTTAAAGTAGTAAATGACCTACTACTGGCCTCTGATCAGGGTGGTGTCTCATCTTTTATGTTACTTGAGGTTACTGTTGACACCACTGATCATACTATTCTCCTTGACAAATTAAAAACATTTGTTGGAGTTAAGGGAACAGCCCTCTCATGGATCAGGTCTTATTTGACTCATCAATATCAGCCTCTGGGTAATATTATTCATAAACATAGTATTAGCTTCCACTGTTATGCTGATATCACACAGTTGTTTGTTTCAGCAAAACCCAATGAGAGACACCAGATTAATAAAATTGAGGATTGTGTAAAGAACGTTAGACAATGGATGCTTAATAACTTCCTTCTACTTAATTCTGATAAGACAGACGTACTAGTACTGGGACCACATTCAGCTAGACATAAGCTTTCTGATTACATAGTAACTCTGGATGGCCTTTCTGTTTCACCATATGCAGAAGTAGAAAACCTTGTGTGATTATTCACTGCAGTCTCTCATTTGAAGCTCATGAAATATTAATAGAACAGCCTTCTTTCATCTCATAAATATTGCTAAGCTACCCATAACATTATCATTTACATTACCATAAAGGTTTTACTTGCAGAAAGTTAATCAAAATATCACTACAGGCTGGCTAATTTTAAACAAGTTACTTGCAGGAAAAACTCCCAATTATCATGAACCAAACAGGTGTGAGTGCTGGGTACCGGGAGCAACACAGAGACTTGTGAGACAGAGATTTTTAGTGCACCAAAGTGAGATTTTTATTGGGGAATTAACTTAAAAAGTCAAAGAAAAAAAGAAAAAATATTACTCTCAGAGAAACGTCCATGCTCTGTATTCAGGTGAGGCAGTGAAGGGAAGGGTAAAAGTCTTGGGCAGAGACTCAGCCAGTGACGACAGTGGAGGTGTAGCAGGCCAAGAACAGCATGAGTGGTGGCTGTGAGTGGCTGGCTTTAGAGTATATCAGGTCATATCAGGTAACATATAGGAGATCCACACCTGCTCCACATAGACTCTCTACTGGTGTCCCACAAGGCTGAATACTCATTTTCTCTTTTCACTGTGCAGCAGTAGGTACACCCAGGATGGGATCTCCTTCTTCAGTCCTTGTTAGTTCTACCACTTCAGATCAATTAATTAATTTCCTGTAATCAACAAAAGTTATTAACTCAAGACTGCATCAATACTTACTAAAACAAACTCAGTAATACAAAAAAACTTATCTGTAGTCCTTCTTCTTATTATGAAACACCAGTATTATTGCAGATAAAATCAACAGAATGAGTTCATTCCAGAAGGAAGTCAATTAAGTCAACTCATGTGAGTCTCAGCATGTGAGCATCTCTTTAAAAAAATAAACTTGTGTTCTGACCACGGCCTTTTATAATTGTGGTTTTCACAATTAACTTAACCTAACCCAGCTTTGTGGTTTCACACCTCCTCTTGTTCGCTTCTTTTTTCAGCTGAGGTGTTTATAGTTTTCACACCTTTCCTTGTACAACATATGTACCTGAGCCCTCCTGTGTTTTGCTCGCCATTGTCCTTTTTTTTACGTTGGTCCATCATGAGCAATCCAGTAGCTGCTGTCCAATTCAACTTCTGGCAACAGTGGCAAGAAACAACTCCACCTTATTTTAATTCTTTCTGGTTTTTTCCTTTTTTAGTGAAGAAATCTTGGGAGGAAATCTTACAATCCAGCTTAGGATTGTACAGTGTAATATCTTTTAGATCCCTAAACAAATCAGCTGCTAAGATTCTCTGATCTCCCCTGGTTTCCTAAATCATCATTAGTACTACCTTGCCCTGTGTGAACATTACTTCTCTCCTCCGGTATTCAGTAGTCATTACACTTATCTTGGTCTGGGTACCATTAACCACACTAAAGGTTACTGTATTTTCTCTTTTACAGTCCCCTATTCCTAAACTTACTATCATACACAGTGTCCAGACCCCTGTTTCTGTGGTTGGGGAGGTGTCTAGGGCTCGCTGAGTATCTTGGTGAAGTGTAGGTTGCCCCGTCTCTGTTTCTCCAACTCTTTGTCTCCTTAGTTGTTGTCTTATACTGCATCTGGGCTGTACAATTCCTAATAGACCCATCTTCTCCTTGTTTCTTCAGAGCCTTTCCCCTTGGATTTTTGCTTGCCACTTCTTCCTCTGCTTCTACCTGTTCCTCTAGTTGTCTTAGATCCTTTCTGATGTCTTCTGCAATTTGATCTGGTGCCAGTGCTCTGGGGCAGTGGGTAAGGTGGAACCAGATTGTCAAGCTCATTAAATGAAGTGGCAAAGCTTTTGCCCAATTCATTTTCTCCCCTGCACAAATCTTTGGTAATATGCTTTTTAGCACTTAGTTCACCCTTTCCACCATTCCCTGTGACTGTAGATAATACACCCACCCTAGCCTCCTTTTTCATGGCTGGACAATCAAACAAGTCACAAGTCAGTGTGGTCATAGTGCTTTTCCCAAGCCTGGATGAATTGGGGAGAGTTGCATCAAGAGGGACATCTAGTGTAAAATCTCTGCCTAATCAAATGTCATGGCCTTTCATGATTTTCCAAATCCCTTTGTTGTTTCTTACAGCTCTTTTCCACACACTGCTGCTTGTTGAGCTTTTCTAAGAGATGTGAGGTCAGCTGTTCCATCCATCATTCCCTTCCTCTATCCTCAACCTCAGCAATTTGACCTACTTCTGTTACTGCAGACAAGTCAAGTGGCTTTTATAGTCATTTCAACCATATACAGATGGATACAGATGATACAGTATATAGTGAAATGAGATGACATTCCTCCAGAACCATGGTGCTACATATAGGACAACACAGATTTATAAAAGTGCACATAAAACTACATAAAGTGCATGTGTGCAAACATGTGCAAACATTGCACAGACCACATAAACTACATAAAGTGCACATGTGCAAACACTGCAGACAGTGCAGACATCACAATCCAAGACAGTGTAGCACTGATTCAAGTTGTGCAAGTCCTATAAATGCAGACAGCTGCATATGAATACTCACCCCCTGTTTGGGCACCTCATCAGCTGCATTATTTCCATTAGTTATCACAGATGAGTGATGAGTTATAGCTGATGGCCACACTTTACAATGGCTAATTTCTTTTGGCAGTTTCATAGCCTGAAAAATGTCTCCTATAGCCTCCCCATTAGTGATTTTTTTGTGCTGTCTACTCATACTCACATGTGGCAGAACCCAAAGGCATAGGCCGAATCTGTGAATATATTGCACAATGTCTCAGCATCTAATTTACCTGTGGCTGTAAGAACCTTGAGTTCTGCTAATTGAGCAGAACAGTGTTGGTCTAGAGGGCATTGGAGTACCACTGCAAATATGGTGGTGGCCACCTCGTACTATTGTACCTATTGTACCTATTGTACCACCTCGTACCTATTGCATACCCTCATAAGTTACCATTTTGTCCTTTATAGCATGAACTGTGTACAAAAAACATTCTTTTAGCATCAAGGCAAAGTTCTGACTCTTGTTTTCTACCAGCAGTCTAACAGTCCATGTATTGTGGGCCTGATTTCATCTATTGCAGCCTGGCTCAAAGGATGTTGTTTTTGGCTGTGGGAAAATGCTCCAGGTCTGAGCTAAATTCATACCTCTCCTGCTGATTTTACATACATCTGTTTGATGTTCTGTCCAGAGTTCTTCTGGTACTGCATTCAATATCTCCTTTTCACTGGTTAGCATGCATTGTGTTACTTTCCATAGTCCCCTATCTACACTGACTTTTTTCTGCCTCTGCTTTATTTACAATGCTATTTTAATATATGTACATAAAAACTTTTATATGACATAAAAACTTTTGAACACAATATCGGAATCCATTTTACTTTGTTATGCTACCTTCTGGTCCTAAATGTCTTGCTTCGTATTTCACTTGATACCATTAGTGACATATGTGGTACTGCATTCTTTACTTTATACCATTGCTTTTCTCTGTCAATTAACTCAGCTTCTTCTGCTATCCCCTATGGCCCTATAATAAAGTTCCCTGTCTTGACATTCAAAAATTTTTCCTTCAACAAGGTTCACCTAGATCTCTGTGTATAATTCATCTTTACTGGCTGAATCATAATACAGGGTGCAATGTAGAGGATCTGTGACTGTTGCAAGGCTATCTGTTGTAGCCATGGTCTCCAATCATCGAAGTCTTTACTAAGATGGTCCTCCAAGGGTATCAGCCAATAAACAGTTGGTAAAGAGAGGGTTGTTTTTATTATCTTTATCTTTTAGTTTACTTAAAATGTCTCTTAAATAGGTTTATTGAACTATCTTTTGAATATAGTATTCAAGCTATCAATGTTTGCTTTTTCTGGTCAATTCTTTCAGTTCAGTGAAGTTCAATACTTGTATTTTCCTGGAGTGTTGCCAGGTTGCCATGAGTGTTTGGATGGAAAATGTCTGCAAAGTGCCCATCACTACCATTCAGAAGTGTCTGTTGTGATACATGCCCAGGAAACAGGTCCCAAATGCCCCCACCAGAGCCTGTGTATGGGGAATGGAGCATGGAATCAGGTACTTTACTCAGGTTTGTTTTTAAATACACACTGGGTGATCTGGGTATTTATTATTTGAAGGATGGGGAAACTTTTGGGCCCGACATGGTGAAAACCACACTGACATCTAATGACTGGGGTGTATTGATGCCTGATGGTGGCTGACTGTCTGAAAGTGGACGATGGGAAATTTCTTTTCAATTTATGGGTCAGGGACATGGAAAAGGGGACTCCTGCAGTAAACAAAGAGCATGCTGTCCCAGTCTGCCTTAACGGTGTTGCTGATGCTGTGGAGGTTGGTAGAGTAAGAGTTACCTGTCTAAAAACAAACCTATGGGCCGGTTTGTTATTGAATGATTTATTTTGGAGTGTTGTGTGTTTCACACTACTTTAGACATCCCCATCAACAACTAGATAAAGATGTAAGAGAATGCTGGGAAAATCACTCAACTAATTCAGTGGGGTAAGTCATGGAAGGAGAGTGTGGAATTGAAATGAAACATCTCTTTATCCTAGACTGATGCACGTCTCACACAGCCCCCTCCAGCTCATTGAAAAACAAGGTTCAGAGCCACATGCTCAAGAAAACAAACAGAGCCATGTCACTCCCTTCAACAACTGAATATTGTTCAGCCATGCCACCCTGCTCTCCCTCAGCTGGTGATTGAAATTCTATTCTCAGCTCCCCATTCTACTCAGATCTGGGGTCCCCTCCTCCCATCCCATAAGTTCCAGGCTCTCCTCTGCAGTGCTATCCAGTGCTGGCTGCTTGTTTACCTCATCGACATCCCAATAAAGCAGACAGGTTGCTGTCCTCTGTCTCTTTTGGATGCAATGAAATCAGTGGTGGTTCATTTGCTGTCTATGGCCTTAGACAAGTACAGAAAAGAGATCTGTTATGGCTGTCAAATTGACCACCATAGTTAGAAACAACATGAATGTTTGTAGAAAATTCCAGAGTATTTTCATCTAACACACTTTGACAAGCTGATAAAAAGACTTTGGACAGAATGGATATTCCAGCCATCCTGCGACTGTTGAACTCACACTGCATCAAGGCTTCTGAATCCAGAGTTAAAGGTGCTAAAGAGTCCTTTTATACATGAGCTGAATCAAGTGGCTAACATGGCGGACAGAATACATCAAGTCATAAGATCCCTGGTAGGTGAAGACACTGACAAAATTGAAAAACTGTGTTGCTGTACAGTACTAGACAGGGGACATAAAACATAAAACTGTGTAAGAAAATTCTTTATATTTGTAGATGAAAATGTCTTAATTTTAGAGTTACAAGGTTTTTCAGAGAGAGCCACTGAACACCAAGTTAATGATGTTTCAAAGTTTAGAAGTTGTCCTAGTGTTAGAAATTGTGCTATAATTTGACTGGAAGAAACTTTGGACAGAGTTCATTCACAATCTGTATACATCCTTCAATCCAATATGGGAGCGAGGCTGAGAAGCACCAAATGCCACCAATTATTTGATATGTGCTTTGCAGTGTTTTACAAATGGGCACAATGTTGTCATTGATAGCACCAAGGCAGCAAGCTTATTACATTATATATAAATGACATTACAGTGCTATACTGTATAATAGCATTATAGTATAGTATATGGGGCAATTGTAGCTCAGTGGTTAAGATGTTGGACTAGTGATCAGAAGGTGATGAGTTCAAATCCCAGCACTGCCAAACTATTGCTGATGGTCCCTTGACTAAGACCCTTTACCCTAAACTGCTCTACTGTATAAATGAGGTATATGCAAGTTGCTCTGGATAAATGTGTCTGCCAAACGATGTAAATGTATAAGCCTTTACCCTCTGATTGCATGCAATAGTTTTCAGCTATTCTTTACATACTTTGTAATTGTTTTAAGTACAAAGCAACTGGAAATAATAAGACAATTGTATATTACATTAAACACTTTATTTAATGATTAATAAAATACATGTTAAAATGTGTAGTTTATTGATGGTGTAAGGAATGCAAGGGGTCAAGGGTCCATCCTTTCCATGGCAATGTATAATAAGGGAAAAGCAAAGATGAGATGTGTCTGATATAAAGCCTTTTTTTGCATGAATATACAGTATGAAGCACATATAATTTTATACAGATATCATTATCATGTTACTATGTAGTTAGAAGCACACAACTACAAACACTTTCCAAAATGTAATTCCTAAGGATTGTATTTATGTGGTATACAATTACTGGGAACATTAGCTAGGATAATATCACTGGCACTACACTAACATTAATAAGCTACAATAAATTAAATGCAACTAAATAAACTATTGTATACATGTGTCTTTCCATATTCTAATAACAGGATCGCAATTAAATAAGGGCTTTTTCTTGCTACCGAACAATCAGTAAAGTCAACTAGCTTAGCTGTTATAGCTAGCTAGCTAGTGCTTAGCATAGTTTCTGTAGTAGTTTGCTTGTTGATACATAAGTGGTTACATCAGTGTGTCTAATGGACTAAATGAGATCGTTATTGCTTTTGACGACTCCTGTCCTTCGCATTTTTGCAAAATACTTGGCAATTTCCAGATATACTCCAATGTTGTTAGAATTCCTACAAAATTGTAAGCAGGGAAACCTGAAAGAGCTCTGGTTATAGGAGACTCTATCCTAAGGCACGTGAAATTAGTTAGACCTTTAGGGGCACCAGCAGCTATAGTTAGGTGTATACCAGGAGCCAGGGTGCCAGATATAGCAGGTAATCTTAGGGTCCTAGGGAAGCACAGGTTATCTAAGATAGTTATTCATGTTGGAGGAATGATATATGCCTTCTTCAGTCAGAGGTTACTAAGTGTAACTTTGCAGAGGTGTTTAAATTAGCGAAGGCGATGTCCCATGCAGTAGTATGCTCTGGCCCCATCCCAATGCAGTGTGGTGATGTAGTTTACAGCTGGTTATGGTCGCTGGACTGTTGGCTGTCCAGGTGGTGCTCCGAAAACAGTGTGGGCTTTATAGATAATTGGAGTAGTTTTGAGGGCAAGACTGGCCTGTTAGGGTGGGACGGTATCCATCCCACTCGGGAAGGTGCTGATCTCAATTCTTGTAGCATAGCTCAGTGTTATAACAGGCCTAGTTAATCAGTGACAATCCAGAGCCAAAGCCAGGGAGCAGACAAGCAGGCTAAACCGACCTCTGCTAGCTGCACAGAGTCGTCACTCAGATTCCACCATATTGAAACTGTCTGTTCCCAGAGTTAAACAAAAATGTAGAAGTGCTCAGAAAATTTGTTCTAATAACCTAAGTAATATAAATCTGCATTATACCGAATGCATAGCCAGCACCTATGGTCTAAAGCTAGGACTATTAAATGTTAGATCTCTAATATCTAAAGTGCTTATTGTTAGTGAAATTATTACTGATCAGCAGTTTAATGTACTGTGTTTAACAGAAACATGGATTAAACCAAATGAGTATGTATCATTAAATGAAGTTAGTCCACCGAGCTATAGTTATATACATCAGCCTCATCTAACTGGCAGAGGAGGAGGCATTGCAGATGTTTATGATGAAAAACTAGGCATCACACAAAAACCTGGACATAAATTTAATGCTTTTGAGATTCTCTATACTAACATAACACATGTAGCCACTAAAAATAAGTCCGTCCAGTCGTTTTCACTAATTATTATTTACAGACCCCCAGAGCCATATTCTGAATTCCTGTGTGAATTCGCAGATTTCATCTCAAACCTAGTTGTCTCCATAGATAAAGCATTGATTGTTGGAGACTTTAATATTCATTTTGATTACCCAGAACATCCTCTGAGGACAGCGTTCATGTCTATTCTTGATTCAGTAGAAGTTGATCAGAACACAATGATCCCCACTCACGATGGTGGTCACACCATTGGATCTAATAGTGACTTTTGGATTAAGTATAGAAAATGTTGTCGCAGTTCAACAGTCTGAAACTATCTCAGATCAGAAACTATCTCAGATCTCCTCTCTTTTAAAATGTGTCTTAGTTATAATATATGCACATTGCCATGCTATCTTGACAAACGAACATTCAGATCAGCTACTTCACAGAGGTTTATCAATGATCTCCCTGAACTATCAACTTTAATTGCATCATCATCGGACTCCACAGAACTTGATCAGGCGACTAA
>JAQQZR010000564.1:0-13966 GCA_030068235.1 Notoglanidium macrostoma | reverse complement strand
TAAGACAACATGCATGAAGAGGATGATGTGGCCAAAATACTCATTTGCCTAATAATTCTGCACTCCCTGTATGTGCATCAATAGGAGATGCTCTGTCTGCTGTACTTTTAATGTCTGTGTCATCAGTGACATACTCCTCCAGGTGAGGATTTTTGCCTGGGCTTTGCACTTGACTTTTGGACTCCAAAATGCTGTTTCATCCAGCTAGACTTAGCAGCTTGACAGTCTTCCTTTGTATGCAGCAAAATTAATAGCTCAGAAGATAATAGTGTATTACTTTTCTTTTGTTCAAGCAGGAGATTGGTAGTTAAAGCATTATTCCAGCACCCTCTGCAAAACTGCTTGAGCAACTGACGACAGGAGTCACTGGCAGCAATGTCACCTCTTTTTACAACTTTACTCAGTGCTGTCTGCAATCGTTGCAAATAACTCGACAGCTTCTCACCCAAGTTCTGGTGGTGTGCAGCAATTGTGCAAAGAGCTCATCCCCATCATCAACAGTGTCATTATACAGAGTCAAGCAGGCTAAGGTAATCATAGGGGGATGCATTTGCCCCAAGATGCTTTACAGTGAGGGCTGAGGGTGGAAGAAGGCTTTTAACTACCTTTCGGACAGTGTGTTTGTCAGACACCACGGCATCTGTTTGGAAAAACTCAACATTGTTGTGCCATGCGTCATAATCTGACTCAGAACATGGGTAAGGAATTTTTCCTGAGAAAGACCTAAGTATGCATGACCATGATACTGAGAAGATAAGTCACTGTTTTTAATGACATGCTCAACCACTACTTTCTGGACCTCAGGAATGGTGAGATATTGAGAAGTTAGTGTGGAGTTTGTTGACCATTTAAGCATGGTGCTCCTGTCTTCCCCATTAATGGGAGCAAAACATGTTAATTGGAGTAGGTCGAATCAGTGACAATGTTAGCAAGGGATTGACGGGGCTAAGGCATCAGCTTGGTCCGTATTTTTAACAGATGGTGGGCTCTGGCTAGTTACTAATACATATGGTTCAGCAGTACAATTACTTTCAGTAGACTGCTGAATCCCAGCAAGAACATCTAGCAAAAGCTTTTCAAAATCTGCCCCACTTTGCTTAGCAATACCTTGCAGTTCAGCTAAGTAAGTGTGAGTTAAGCTAGAACTTTTATCAGTGGTATACCATTCAAACAAAAGCTGAAGTATCTAAATGGGTTCACCTGTTGTGAACTCTACAGTGGCTGGGCCTTTAAACTGAGCTTTTTCACTAGTTATCGTTATTATCCCCAATAGAACCAAATTGCCCCAAGTATGCCATCATCATGTACCTCATCACCAATTAAACCACCTACTAGGATGGAAATGAGCACTTTGACATATCAGTATTAATTTCATCCATGTTGCAGGTGAAATATGTTGCATTGTATCTGTAAACAAAGTGTCAAACTGCTCAACTTCCAAATGACAAAAAGCTCAAAACTTCTCCATACTGTCTTGCCACATTTTACGTGTAGTGCCCCTGGCCTTAAAAGATGAAGAGTTAAGGCACCACTATCTACCTAGGTTCAGGAAAAGGTACGCTTTGACTCGGTTCACAAGAGTTGGATAGTTGAACAGCTAACAATTTATTGCTTTGCAACATTAGCAGCAGTTGACTTTGTACATATAGAAAATAAAGTAAAAGGAAGAGCTCTTCAAAATAATTAAAAAGATACAATAAAATCCCCTCCGAGATCGGTAACGAAAAAGGGTGTTCAGTCCAAAAGATGTCAGTCCTTGACCGTGTGTGCACGTATTGATCCTAAAGAGTTCAGTTCCTGGTCCGTGTGCACAGTGGTTGTGCTACTACTGTGACTGTTTCTACCAGTGTAGAGGTGACTGTGTGTATGGGTTCCTATCTGATATCAAGATGAACAGATCAAGCTAGTCAGATTCTTCTGGGAAGGATCCTACGATTGGTCATTAGAATTATAACAATGGATTACTTGTAACTTGTACTTCATTACAATATGATGAATATTATTACATAATTTTACACAATATTACATAATACATTAAATAATACAATTAGTATTATAAGGGAATACATAAGTTACTTGGTAACATATCCCCTTTTAACTCTTTTAAACATTTTCCCTCATCAGTGGCTAGCAAAGGCCTAGCAAACGTGCTTCACTCACCAAAGTTCAAATTCAATTAAAACTCGGCTGAACTGCCTCCTTCCCGGGCACACAGTTGAAATTTTGATAAAGGGAAACTCATAATAATCAGAGTTTCATGGTTGTTCAGTAGCATTTACATACAAAATTAGTAACTGGTTCAAGAGTACATTTTCAAGATGCATCCTTCGGTGTGAAGGGAAAAGAAAAAAAAAAAAAAAAAAAAGTCCTCGCATACCAGATGCTCTACCCTAATGAATTAAAAAATGCACCAACATGCTACTACATCCTACTGTTAGTAACCTTATTTTCATACGGGTTACATACGCATTTGATTGACATGAGCACTTGATAATATTCTTATCATTATCTGATGAATGACACTAATGTTGTAATTAGTGAATGCTTTTTAATTAACCCTAGCTAAAATTCTATAGTCATGCTGATTAAAATGCTGCAAAGAAATATTTTAAATGAATATCTTTTGTAAATATTTAAATAAAATAATCAAGGAAATATTATACAATTAACACCCTAAAAATAACCAAATAAAGAAATTATCAAAAATAATTAAAATGATTGGAAGTTGCAGGCCTGAATAAAGAATGATAAACTTACTTAAACGTACATGTGCACAAAACACTTCCTGAGTCTGACCACTCTGGTCTTGAGTGAAATCATAGCTAATCTTACAGTCATCGATTAATTATCATAGTCTCTAGTGAAAAATGTGTTCACTTTATGGAAGTTCACCATTATTTTGTCTTTAAATCAGAAAAGGGGAACATCACAGTACAGCGACATTCACAGTACAACAAATTCAGCCTTCCAACAGTGAAAATGCTGTCATCATCCACATATTTGGTATTGAGGTAATCCAAAAGTAATCAGTTACATTCATTTTGTAGTAATTAGATTAAGTTACTGACTACAATTTTTAGCAGGTAATCAGTAACTGTATCGGAATACATTATGAAAAAAGTATCCCTCTCAACCCTGGGTATAATAATTGATTGCAATCTTAATTTTTAACCGCACATCAGAAGCATAATTTAAAAAATGGGTTTTATCATCTTAATAATATTACCAGAGTGTGACCATTTTACACTCAAGCCAACGTGGAAACACTATTGTACGCTTTTATTACTTGCAGGATTTTGTCAGGTTTGCAGGGTGTGGCTGTACACATGCGCAGGTGAGGAGTCTGCTTACACACAGAGACACACACACAGACACACGGCAGGCAAGAGAGTAATCCAATAACAGAAACTAGGTCAGTCGATCGGCAAACAGGTCATCAAAGATTATCCAAAAAATAGAGAACAAAAACACGAGCAGAGTCCGAAACACAGGAAAACAAACATGGGATATTTCGACAACACAGTGGCTAGTCTAATGCTTCGCAAACATGAAGCGCAAATGAGGGTTCTTTTAAAACATGACATGATTGTTCGTGGATTGGATGCAGATGCATCCAATTACATATCACATGATGATCCAGTGAGCATGAGCTCACGGGAGTTGTTTACCTCCATCAGAAGCACTACGTGAGTGGCCGAGTCCATCAGGCGCACTCGCGTGTGCCATGAGGAGCAGGTCCTGACAGATTTACTATTGTAATGCTCAGAGCAGGCTCTGTGACTTGTGCTCTCACTGGAACAGGCTCTGAGACAGACACTGGAACAGGCGTTGCAACGTACACTGGGGGAGGCGCTGATACGGGTGCGCGAACAATCTCCCTGACAGAAATAGGAATAAGCTCCAGGTGAGCGACTTTGGCATGAATTGGACTCGGGCTCGGACTCGGACATTGACTCTGGCTTGGACTAGGATTCCAGCACGGACATTGACTTGGAACTTGGCTTGGACCGCCGCCTGGACCTGGGCTCTGGCATGGGTTCCGGAGCGATAGCCTCCCTTTTGGCCTCTTTCTTCGCCACTGGAGGGGGCTCTGGAGCGGTTGCCCCCTTTTTCGCCACTGGAGGGGGCTCTGGAGCGGTTGCCCCCTTTTTCGCCACTGGAGGGGGCTCTGGAGCGGTTGCCCCCTTTTTCACCCCATAGAACACCTGGAGCACGTCCCCGAAGTCCTTGGGGTTCTGTAGGCACGGGTGCGTCATACCAATGAGGTTCTCAGCGAATATGCGGCCAGGTCCAGTTAGCCAGTGCATCATGCACAGTACCCAGATGTCCTCCGTGGGCTTAGGAGCCAGTAGGGCCTCAAAAAAAGAGCTGACATTGGAGCAGAAATCCACCTGGAGGATATTCTACTCCATCATAGGGTCCTGGGATGTATAATCCTACCTTCTGTAGGAAGAAGGAAGGCATGGTGTGCATACAGCCATCACCATTCTCCCGCTGCATCCCTGGTCCAGCGAAGCATTCGGTCAGGTTTGCAGGGTGTGGCTGGATACATGCGCAGGTGAGGAGATGGCTTAGTAAAACTCATCCTGTTTATTTTAATACTCACACACATACACACTGAGGCAGAGGTACAAAATCGGCAGGCAAGAGAGTAATCCAATAACAGAAACTAGGTCAGTCGATCGGCAAACAGGTCATCAAAGATTATCCAAAAAACAGAGAGCAAAAACAGAGCAGAGGCCGAAACACAGGAAAACAAACACGGGATATTTCGCTTCGTTAGACAACACGGTAGCTAGTCTAATGCTTCGCAAACACGAAGCGCAACTGAGAGTCCTTTTAAAACATGACATGATTGTTCGTGGATTGGCTGCAGATGCATCCAATTACAGGTCACATGATGATCCCGTGAGCATGTGCTCACTGGAGTTGTAGTCCTCCGTTGCTCGCATCACAATGCGGAAGTGCGCGCGTCCGTCTGTGCGCAACGGAGACATCAGAAGCACTACGCGAGCGGCCGAATCCATCGGGCGCACTCGCGTGTGCCATTTGGAGCAGGTCCTCACAGATTTACTATTGTAATGCTCTATTTTCTGGTCTCCCTAAGGAGACCGTAGCTCAATTACAATTCCAAGACAGCCAGCGAGTTTGGCCAAAAGTCGCAGTCACATATCAATTGTATTGCGAAGTCGTGCCAATATTGGCAGCCAGGTGTAATGCTACACATTTGTCTCTGACCTGGCAAGCGACTTCTAAATGATTTGCTTGCTTACGTCATAAAGTATTGTGCTCCCTCATTTTACCAACCAAAAACAAAACCTGCCATAGCCTGCATGCTAACCAAATAAAAAAAAATTCACCCTATTTAACATATTAGGGAAATATTTTTTAAATACCCCAAGGCTAAAGCCAGCTCATAATTGTGCAGGACTGTAAAGCTGCAGGGCCACCACTGCGTACACCTGCAGCAAGTGCCGGAGGGGGGTAAAAAAAAACCCAAAAAAATAATCATCATAATAATAATGAAGAGTTATTTAAATTTAAGGTGAAGTGCAACTGCAACAGGCACCATTAGACCATACAGAAGAGTATGTTATTGAGTTGTGATCACATTGCCTTCTAAACCCAAGATGAGGCGGGACTTCAGAGCGGGGTTGCCATATTGTTTTTAGGCTTTTATTATAATTGTCAATATCACTATAAAGTTCCTTAGAGACCTCATAAAGTAATATAATAAATATAATAAAAAGAATCATAATAGCACGAACTTACACATTTTCCACTGGGAACAAGCAGAAGAAGCAGATTCACAGGTTATTATAACCAATATTTAATACCTTGAGTAAACTGAGAAACTAAAGCATAAGGATTTGTAGTCTTTTTAAAACACTGATGTGGAATAAACATTTCGCCTGCTGGAAAAGTTATGCAAAGACCTCATTACTATTTTATGAGGCAAAACTATGACTTTGGCAACTTTAATAGATATTTGTTTTATTGCCCATCACATCAATAAAGAGATTAGGACAGATGTTTGAACAAAAATACTCACAGTTGCCAGTTTATTAGGAACACAGTTAATACAGTGTAATGCACTAGTCCTGCAATGCATATAAGCTTCATGAAGCTTATAATATTCAGTATTTGTTCAACTTAATTTAGACAGCTGCTGAGTCAACTGTGTCTTTATTTTGGAGGCTGCATTTTGTGGTGCTGTTGAATTGTAGTGTTGCACTGATATATGTTTGTAATATTTTGCCCACCCTATTACAAACAGTGAGGCTAGATGATAGAATGGGATAACAATAGAAACACCTTTGTAATTAATTCAAAACAGTTTAAAAGCACCACAAACTACATCCCCCAAAATGATCAAACAGTTGAATTGCCATCTCTCTTAAACTGTTTCAACATAACCTGAACATTATAACAATCATGAAGTGGGATTTATTGCAGAACTTTTGTATTAAACTGCAGGAGTTTTCGCTATGTGTACCCACCTAATAAACTGGCAACCAAATATAATGTCCATGAATTTTACTTAGTGTCTATGCATTTATGAAATCAGGTGGTGCTCGGTCATCTCTCCTTCTGTGAAATAACAAAAAATGAAAACAAGATAAAGTGATTCAAATGCTGAAGAAGAAGAATGTGAAAGTTCACACCACCCACACGTATGCTTGTGCTGATCTGTAGGTTTAGACTTGCTTAGACTTTTATTTGGGCCCCTAGAGTAACTAGAAGCCCCTGATTACTAGAACCACATGACAAAAAAATTTTCTTTCTCTGTGAGCAGCACAACTGCAGAATGGAAGGATCTACACACTGTGTGGTGAAGGCTGCACAGAGAATCATTCGAGCAGACCTCCCAAATATGCGTACTATTTATTCTAGCCTCAAGGAAAATGTTAGCAGCAGCATCAGAGACAAAATGTACCCTGGACATCAGCTATTTGACCAGCCACTGTCTGGAAAGCAGTTCAGGGTAATCAGAACACATTCAAGCATCCTGAGAAACAGCTTTTCCCCCAGAGCTGTGGTCTCCACCACCCCTCTCCAAACCAGCACTCCTTCAGACTACAAGAACTGTAATGCAAACATAGAACATAAACATGTTCTCAATGGACACACACACACAGAGACATGCTCATGCACCATTTATAATAATTATACTATAGATACTGTAATTTAGAGTGCCACTTTGTATATACATGCTACATCCTCCATTACCTGCACTTTATTCCCAGTTACCTGTCTTATTGTACTATTGTTTTATTGCTCCCTTAGAGGGACATTATTTTACATTGTTTTTTATTTCTGATGTACATGGGAAGATGCCACCAGAATTTCGCTGTACAAAAGTATAATGACAATAAAACTCTCTCTCTCATTTGTGAGTGTTATAGGTGGCAGATTACTGAATTAAATAGCTTAATCTTCTGTCATTGTCTTTTCCCAGCAACTAGACATGAGAGGCAGTAAATGATGTTTAAAAGTTAAGAGAATGGTGCAACCCAGTGAGAGGGGTTTTAGGGGTTTCTCTCCAAATAACTAAATTCTTTGATTCAGGCTAGTGAAGTCTAGTCTAACTGTAACAACGGCCAACTACACAAGATTCTCTGAAAAATCACTACACAACTGACAACAATCTTGGCATATTCAGAAATCACTCCATCACAAGATTATAAAGAGGGGACACAGGACAGAGCACTGAAATATGAAAACATATTAGGCTATTTCAGAAAATAAAATGTTCAATAGGCTACATCTTCCACATACCATGGCATGGTAGCCTACTTATGAAATGTTTGTGCACTATCTTTCTGACCCTTTATCTGGGAATTTTCTGTGCCCTCAAAATGCCAACACAATCAGGGTAAAAACATACCATTGCAAAAGATGCTCCTGCTTGGCTTTGATGAATGTACAGGGTGATGTAATTTCTACTGATTTTTCCCCTGAAAGACAAGGTGAATACCTTCATAAAGCATGAACAATGATCATAACACAACTGTACCTTGGGTGCAGTCAAACTTTCACAGGAAATACATAACAAGGGAATGGAGATGTTAAGAACTATTTGTAGAGATGGAAAAAATCTAGTGGAAACCTTCAAGGATGTCCCAGATAAATAATTACACTGTTCTATGCCAAAAATGACAGATCAGAAGCTGCTAGTTTGGACTTTGCCCAAGAGATGCATCCATGTCACCTGTAAGTGGTCTACATATATCTATATTCGTTCATGATTTTAAAACATAGTTAGAGTAAAAGTTCACTAATATCATCATGCTCTAAGATAGTCGCAGGAGCACAATTCTAAAGGATAACTTTACTGCTCAAACTAAATTTTACTGACATCATTAACACTACTTACACCAGTGGCACACTATTACACAGAACATGTAGATAAACGCAAAGAACAAACTAAATATTGCGTATTCGCGATGGGTGTTGGCCATTGTGTGAATCAAAGCTCCCAGGGCTACTGACTATCTAATTTATACTGATTATTTTTATACTAATACAAAATGGCCTATCTATTGTAAATACGTAACATTCAGTTTGTTCATGACATTAATCTACATGTCATGTAACAGTGCTGTACTGTAACCAACAAATTATGTCAGGTTAACATTATCCTACAGAGCTAACAGCTTATGTAAACAGGAACATAATATTTTGCAATCTACATTACTGCCACCACCATAAAACTGACTGTACCTCAAATATATACAATGAAATCAGGAGAAAAATTTTAAAAATTCCAATTTTGCTGTTAGTATTGATTTGAATCACTCTATTGATCTGTAATATCAGCTAGCGAGCTTCAGAACATGGCAGACTAACATTAGTTAGAGAACCCTTATCTATCCATTAAAAGCAGTCGAAATATAGCACAGTCTGTCAACTGAATTTGTGAAGCATTTTGTTCAAATCTATGGAGAACAATATTCGTGTATACAATATCCATGGACTCTTATATTTGGCAGATGATGTTCAACTTCATGGCCCCCTTGACTCATTCTCCGCTTTTCCTCTTGAAAACTTCACGAACCTAAAAAATAAATGATAAGGAAACCAGAGTATCCCCTGGCACAAGTAATATGCACACTACACGAACAGTCACCTGTAAGCCTTGTTTCAGACTTCATGTGATCTGACACAAAAAGAACACTTCAACAGACCACTCCTTGAAAACTGAACTATTAAGAGACAATTCAAAGAACTGCATTTCCCACATTTCTGTCTTAAATGCAACAATGCATTTTACTATAGGAATGATGTCTGTCTGGTCCAAAACATTGTAGAAACAAACTCTGGAGTCCATGTTATTTTTGTAATAAATTTACTAGGAAATCATAATTTTTCAAATACCCATTCAACTCTGAAATGGTCCATGTGTACAATGTTTCCTGCCTATCTGATGACTTATATATTGTAAATATTGCAGACATTACAGCAAAAGGTGTATTATTGCCATTTGAGGATGTTGTTGCATCTCCATTAATACATTGTCTGCAAAAAAGAAAAAAAAAAGATCATTACCATTTGTTTAGTTCATTTTTATAACCATTTGATTTTCTATATGTATTTTATTTTTTTACATGGTTTCATTGTAAATAATTTGCAATATTGTCACTTCTGTATTTGATCCCTCCCATCTTTATTTTTTCCTTTTTTACTTCATTAGGATATGTACATAGTAGTTGAGTTTTCGGATTCCAAATCTGTAAATATTGTACCAGAACATTGGTATGGCAATGTGATGGCCAGGTGGCCAAATTACAAAAATTACTCAAAATTACTCTGACTGGTCCTGCTATGCAGTGCGACAGCTTGTGAAAGCAGGTGGGCATATTACACATTTTAATCTCTCAAAGTCACGGTTTGAAATTATGTCTGACTTGAATGTTCTGCATTTTTTCAGCTATATACCAGGAGGCCAGGAGAAAACCGAAACAGGCCATGATCTGCACGTCTGATTTCCAAAGTGAGGGAGAAGATGATGCTGTTAAAAAATGAAGAGGGAAAAAAGTATTGCATACCTACATTATGCACCTTCCATTTTCAATTAGACCTCCAGCTAGTCAATATTTAGTTTTCAGTTCAGGGAATATTTATTCACAGAGGTATAAATACCTTTTCTTTTTCCATTAGACTGCAATAATTTGAGGACACAGATGAAGAAACTCAAGCTCTTCAACCAAAAAAAGCACGTTCATAGTGCTCCTGTGGTACCTCCTCCAGTTACCCTACCATGGGAACCATCCAGCAGAGGTATAATTGAATTCATGCAAGAAAGTTTTTTTTTTATTCATGGTTGCAATATCTATCTGAGGAATTTATATCTGAGAAATAAGATAAGGTATGCTATTAAGAGTCCATAAATGACCAGATGACCAGACCAGCTCAGGGATTTGCAGCAGGGAACTGTGTTTGGCAACCACCACAGTCTTACAGAGGTGCAATACATATTGGGTTTTCCCTCACCTGGGTTATGAATAAGGTATGATGATTATTCTTTATCAGAAACACAAAACCAGCCTGTCAGACCAGCTCAGGTGGCAGCAGGAAGCTGTGATTGGCAGGCATCACCATTTTGTAGAGGTGCAAAAATTAAAGAACATTAAACCCTCTAGATTTAAATAATGACTTTTAAATCCACAATGTGGGCTATCAGAGTAAGGTACAAATTCTTTAATGCAGTTTCGCATGGATGGGAGGTTGGGACCTGGGAACAGAGCTTGGGGATCATCCAGAGGTATAAGCACATTCCTATATAGCTAACATTATTGCATAGCCTGTAATGTTTGAACTGTTAAGGACATCTCACTAAGACAAAGAATTGTGATGAATTAAAGTTGGGTATGGAACAAATATGACTGAACATGAATGCTCATTGTGTAAAGAATTAATAACTGAAACGTATACCACTGACAACTTATCAGAAGTGCTCCAACAGTGACAGCTGCAGGGACCAGTGGTTGGGAACCAATGTCATTCAACAGAGATAGAGTTAGATAAAGAGAGACAGACAATCAGGCACAGAAGCTTTGTTTGTACATCTTGTCCCTTGCTTGTAACCTAGCATGATACACTGGAACTTTTCTTAGGCCTACCTGTACATTACCTTGCCTGGGTATACTGAAGATATGATGTGCACATCTTATAGTACTAGCTTCTTGTCTTAACCGATGTAACTCCAGATGTAACTCAATATGTAAGATCCTCAGGATGGTTTTTGCAGCAAATACTGTGAAACATCCCGCTGTATCACCAAAACCAAGAAACCAAGTCTTTTGGAAAGACCTGATTATGCCTACATCTATAGATAACTAATCTATGAATTCGGATAAAAACCTTACAGTGTTGCACATCCACATCCTACTATTACAATAAATCCCCATTCTTACAAATCATATTACAAATTTCAAGTTAAACACCTATTCCTTAACAGACACCATGTATGAAACAAGGAACCAAAGGGCAACAACAGGGAGCTGGGAACTTCCTGGGTATTACAGGGGAAGGCAATATTCCAATATTGTATTGTAACAATTGTATGTAGATTTGTAAAGGTATGGTATAAACGTAGTTCCCTAAAATATGACAGAAAAACTGAATACTAATTCAACTTTATTAACACAAAGACTTCCTCTGGATCTGGAATTATTTTTCAGAATGGACACAATTTCCATGCAGTGGTAAAACAGCTATTTTCTCATTAATTTAAAGGTGACCCATTGAAATTGTGAAATTTAGAAATCTGTAGCGTAGATATTTGCAGCACCAATACAAAATGAAATGGAATAAAATCCCCAAACTATTGTCACAAAGTTGGAAGCACAGAATTGTTAAGGATGTTATATGCAATTTCCCTTCACTGGGACTGGGAGTCCCAAACCTGTTCCAGCATGACAATGTCCCTGTGCGCCAAGCCAGCGCCATGAAGGCGCCATGAAGACTCCATGGTTTGCCTGCATAGAGCCCTAACTTAAACCCCAGTGAACACCTTTGGGATAAACTGTAGCCCCAACTGCATCCCAGGTTTCCTCACCTGACATCAGTGCCTGACCTCACGAACACTCTTGGGGCTGAATGAACACAAATCCCCACAGTTCTGCTCAAAAATCTAGTGTAAATCCTTCCTAGAAGTGTGGAGCGTCTTATAACATCAAAGGAGGACTAAATCTGCAATGCGATGCTCAACAAGCACATAGGAGTGTTATGGTCAGATGTCCACAAACTTTTATCCATATGGTGTATATCTAAAACCTCATTTCCAAAAAAGTTAGGATGCTGTGTAAAATGTAAATAAAAACAGAATTCGATGATTAGCAAATCATGAAAACCAATTAAAAAAATTTTAATTGAAAATTGAACAAAGGCAACGTATCAGTTGTTGAAGATAAGAAATAGTATTGGTTTTTGGAAAATATATGCTCATTTTGAATTTGATGCCAGCAATATGTTTCAAAAAGTTGGGACAGGGGTATGTTTACCACTGTGTAAAGTGGACTACATTGGGTAGTCTTGTTGGATATGCACAGACGCTTTTGGGCATTTCCTTGCCATGTTCTAGTTCCTCGTTGTTCATGTTTTTGCCTAGCCTAGCCTGTTTTGCATCATCTTATGTGCCCTTGTTTTGGTTTCTGTTTCCAGTCATATTCCAGTTTTGTCTATTTAATTTGTGTTTGTACATACACTTGCACTGTATATAAAGCCCACTCCTGAACATGCATCCAGCCTCAACTCACTTTCATGACATTTCATAAAACACTAAAATTATTCAACATTTCAGCATTTGATATGGTGTCCTTTAGGGCCGGGTGACGTATTAATAAATTGTCCTATCACAGTATGACCATTCATATCTTCACCCAATTGTATATCGTGAGTATCGTGTTTCAGCAGAAATATCAGATTTACTCCAGAAATGAACAGGTAGCTGCAGTGTTTTTACCCCAATGAATACATCAATGAAGAGTCTGTATAATGTATCATTATGAAGAACTAGAACTAATGAACATCTAGAACTAGCTTGGATCACGGGTTGAAAAAACAGGGCTTTATTAACCCAAAACTGGAGTAAGCAGCAGAATGAAACCTAGAAAACAAGGGCAAAACACTGGGAACAAATATGTTGAGCCACATACAGCCAGCATACAAGTTCAGCACTGGAGCTCATGAACGAGTGTCATGTGTCGGGATCAGCGTGTGTTTATGACAGGTATCTGACGAGCCCGAACTGGCTGCATGTGTGCACAAGACCAAGTCTGCATGTTTGCATGTGCTGTTATGTTCTTTTGAACATTATTTTCATAGCATACTACACTCAGTGAAAAAAAGTTAAGCACCCTGACGGACTGGTGGAAATTAAATGAACTTGCACGTGGTGAAATGTCTATGGCAGGCGATGACGTCATGGGGTTCTGTAACGTGTGTATTACAGTAATGCATGTATCACTAACCCCCCCCCCCCCCATTGCAGCTAATAGCTAACTATAACTATAACATTAATAACTAAAACATAATTAAAGCTGTTATGCTAATAACTGCTAGCTGTTATGCTAACTGGAAGCTATTAAGCCTCCATTCTTCTGGAAAGGATTTCCACAAGACTTGGGCGTATGTCTTTGGGAATTTTTGCCCATTCACCCAGAAGAACATTTCTGAGGTCAGGCACTGATGTTGGATGAGAAGGCCTGGCTCGCAATCTCCATTCCAGTTCATCCCAAAGGTGTTCAAAAATCTGGAAAATCTGGCCATTTTCCTCCAACACTCTTATCAACAAGGCATTTCCACCCACAGAACTGTCGCTCACTCGATGCTTTTTGTTTTTCCACACCATTCTGCGTAAACTCTAGAGACTGTTGTGACTTTTGTATACATACACTAATATATATATATATATAAAATATATATATATATATATATATAAAATATATATAATATACATATA